>JAHXMU010000651.1:337186-406301 GCA_019455685.1 Philornis downsi | reverse complement strand
TCCATTAATCTCTTTACATTTTACTCTTTTGGAGCATTATTGTGACCTCAAATTGATCGCAATTTCCGAACTGTAGCCGCAAAACTTGCATCTTTTTGTTAAAACAATTTCACAATGAGAATGCGTTGTTCATTCGTGTAGCGATCCATTTTTACTAACCTCGTACCTTCTACTAGCAAATAATAACAATTGTTCAAATGTCAAACAATGACACTTCGAGTGGTGCCAAATTTAAATTTTGCGTTCTTGTTGGGACACCCTTTACATTACAAACAGTCAACTCAAAAATTATAATCGCAGGTATTATGTAAAAAAATTGAAGAAACAGCTGTGTACATTCATATACAATATATAATGCATCTCTATTTAACAAAATATCTAGAAAAATTTAATGTACTGAAATGAATGTACTGATTGATGAAAAGTCATAGATAGTAAGCCGATCAACAATACGAATTTTTGGCAAAAATGTAATGTCAATTACCGTAGATTGTTTTTATTACACATGTTTTCATAAACTACGAATAAATCAACGAAGAATATGTAAATATCATAAGGTAAATAACAACCAGAAGTATGCAACGAAACTGACATTACATAAACAATACGCCAAAGTGTGCAATGCATTTTTTCATATAATTACTTTGCGTATGTATTTGAGTTTCAGACAACATGCATTTAATTTTCTTGTTTTATGTTTTGTTAAACAAACAAACAACATGTCATTTTACATAAATGTTTACAAATTCTATTAAGAGAAACTTACAGTGAACTGAAAAAAGCGTAACGCGATTTATTCAATTTTCGTTTTCGATGAGTTCTGCTTTGTTGTATTTTGTTTTACATAAGAGTAGTTTTATTGTTGTTATTGAAATTTAACTCACACACACACATACACACAGACGTGAAAAAAGTGTATCTGTGATAATAGTTTTAAAGGCTTAATGTCGAGTGGCGGGCTTATGTAGTTAGCATATCGAACAAAAGCACTGCATAACACGGGGGGCACTTAAGTTTAATTGTATTTGTAAGTACAACATGTACTTACCATGCAATTTTTTTTTACTTTTTTTTAAAAGGATTTTTTTAGTATCTAAATAATCTACATTTTTATTAGTTTCTTTTTTTTTTGTAGATATCCCAGCAGAAAATAAATCGCTGTTGCACACAGCATTAGCTTTAACGAAAAATGCATTTAGCATATTTGATCATGTTAAAGAACTTTGAAATTAATTGAAAACAGATTTATTGGGGATTTATTCGAAAAATGTTACTTGAACAAAACACAAATAAAAAAATCGAACAAAACTCGGCGCTGGAAAACATTGAAAAAGAGCTCCAATTTCCCAATCCATTGCCTTTAACAAAGCTTATGTCACTTGCCTGGTAATGCACACAGATGACATAAATTTCAAATTATTGCCAACGACATGCAGCCAATCCGCCATTTAAGGGACTTTTTATATACACAAAAGTATACTTTTAGGCACTTGTAGTTGCCTCAGAAGGAAGCACGCCACAAGGAGGTTGTTACACACCACAAACATTGCGTTATAGTTCCAAATGTCAATAAAATAGAATAAGAAAAAATATTTTTTAGTTTTTCAGTAGTTGTAGAGTAAAATTGCTGCCTTTGCTAAAGCAAACAGAAAAAACAGTCGAAGAAAAAAAAAACACGTCAACGAATGGGAACCACATTAAGGATTACGAAATTTAAAAGAAAAAAAACTCATGCCAAAAATATCACTGAAGCAAAGCACACCAAAATAACCATGTCAACAGAAAAAAAAAGCACAGGAAAGAGAATCAGAAAATCAAACAGGATCCCTGATTGGAACTAGTTACTCTTGCCAGTCATATTGTAGGCATAATGGATGGAGAAGGTATACGGGATATTCAATTACAAAGGTGAACAAGTTAAAAAGTGTGTGGCTCGGCTGGGAAGTAGTGCTGTAATGCAGTTTAGAGTACTTTGTGTTTGTCCGTCGCTAGTTTTACTACCTTTTTAGCATAAGTGCTGGCAATTTAGTGCTTTTTAGTTTTCTGTTTTATGAACGTGCAGACATTTTATACTTGGCATGATTACAAAAATTCTAACCATTTGATGGAGCAAATTAAAAGGTAGGAGAGGCTAGGAGCTTTGTTTGCTTCATACTTTCAGAGCAGTGAGGAAATAAAATTACAAACTTTGGCCCCTTTTTGTATTGAAATTCAATCATTAAAAAAGTGATACCACAGACAGATATTTCATACACAATTTTCTCCATAGAAACTTTATGTGTAAACAAGCGCCTTTAATTTCACTTCTTCTGCAGCAAAGTGACCCAAAGAAAAAGTTGTCAATCGGCGGGTTTTCTATACAGCGCCCCAGTAAATATTTCTTCCACGGATAATTTTGTAAGTCGTAAATTTTTTTAGAGAAATTTAAAAATGTTTCGCAGGCAACTTTTCTAAAGAAAACTTCCCACAGTTCCATATAAAAAGAAGTCTAAGTAGGAATTTCCTCAAAAAAAGATGTCTCCACAGCCACAGCATATCTATATCAAAAATTGTATCAACAAACAACTTCTCTTAAGAAAATGTCACATAGATATATCTTTTATAGAAAACTGTTCCAATAGGCGACATTTTCATAAAAATTTACCACATCCAGTTTCTGTATCTCTATAGATATCTCTCCTATTGAAAAATATATCAATAGGCGCTGTTCAAAAAAAAGTGCCCACGGTTAGCTGTTCATTAAAAAAATGTACGCACATGCGATCTTTCTATAGACGCTTTTCCTTTCCGTTTCGTACACAGTTTTTATAAACAAAATGTCTCCACACACGCTGTTCTCAAAAAAAAATTTCTCCCGTCGCATCCCTTACGGAAAAAATTATCTCCATTATCTCTACATCGTAAAAAAAGTGTCTTCATAGACATTTTTCGAATAGAAAAATGTGTTCATTGGCATTTTATATATAGAAAAGAGTTTTCATTGACAGTTTTCGTATAGAAAAGTGTCTTTATTGACATTTTTTGAATAGCAATGTGTCTTTGTCAACATTTTTCGTGTAGAGAAGTGTTTTCATTGACATTTTTCGTATAGAAAAGTGACTTTGTTGATATTTTTCGTATAGAAAAGTGTCTTCATTGACATTTTTCGCATAGAAAAGTGCCTTAATTGACATTTTTTGTGTAGAAAAGTGCCTTCATTGATATCTTTTGTGCAGAAAAGTGTCTTCGTTGACATTTTTCGTGTAGAAAAGAGTCTTCGTTGACATTTTTCGTGTAGAAAAGTATCTTTATTGACATTTTTCGTATAGGGAAGTGTCTTCATTGAATTTTTTCGTACAGAAAAGTTTTTTCTTTGACATTTTTCATATAGAAAAGTGCCTTCGTTGATATTTTTCGTATAGAAGTGTCTTCATAGGTATTTTTCGCATAGAAGTGTCTTGATTGACATTTTTCCTACAGAAAAGTGTCTTCATAGACATTTTTCGCATAGAAAAGTGGCTTCATTGACATTTTTTGTATAGAAAAGTGTCTTCGTTGACACTTTTCGTCTACAGAAATGTCTTCATTGACATCTTATGTATAGAAAAGTGTCTTCATTGACATTTTCCGTATAGAAAAGTGTCTTCATTGACATTTTCCGTATAGAAAAGCGTCTTCATAGACATTTTTCGCATAGGAAAGGGTTTCACTCACATTTTTCGTATAAAAAATTATCTTCATTGATATTTCTCGCATAGAGAAGTGTCTTCGTTGACATTTTTCGTATAGAAAAGTGTCTTCATTGAAATTTTTCGTAAAGAATAGAGTCTTCATTGGCATTTTTCGTACAGAAAAGTGTCTTCATAGACATTTTTCGTGTAAAAAAGTGTCTTCTTGCAAACGAAAGTACCTTCATAAAGGCTCTTCTTTTAAATGTCTTCGTATGCACTTTTCTTATACAGAAGTATCTTCGTAAGCATTTATCCCATAGAAAGCTGTCTTCGTGAATACTTTTCCGACATGGAAATGTTAGAATAGAAACTTTCTCTGTAGAAACGTGTCTTCATAGATATTTTTTAGAGGGATATGGGTATACATTCTTAAACAATGTAGTATAACTTTAAAATGTTCTTTTATCTACCTGATGGTTTCTGGTTCCTCCGTTTAGTGTCAAATTTCCTCCAAAAGCCATCGAAGTCCATAAGGTCTTATAAATACTGTCGCCTAAAAACAAAAAAACACATTTATTTGTTATTCATCTGCAACAGATTTCTTGTAAAATATCTCAATGTGCACTTTACAAATATATATAAAAAAATGTATATGTATATATAAAAAATGTATGTAAATGTGTACATACTATTTTCCTATATCGATTCTATAGAAAAACGTCCTATTTATAGAAAAGGATCATCATGTATTTTTTGTATAAGTAAGATTTTTCGCTGCTCTCTCTTCTAAAGGAAAAAAAAACGAAAAAGTAAAAAGCGACGCTTCTGTAGTGGATTATTCCATTTCATAGACAAATTTCCATTACAGAAATATATCCTGTAGAAAAAAAGGCTTAAAAATGCATAAATAGGCGCTCATCTTCTAGCAGAATTACTACATAAGCACTTTTCCTCCAGGAAAATGCCTTCATAAGCACTTTTCCTCTAGAAAAATATTTACATTATCACTTTTCCAGAACAACAGATTTCTCGTAGACACTTCTTCCACAGAAATAGTGTTTACATACACACTCTTTCTATAGAAAAACATATCTGTAGACATCTTTTCTGTAGAAAATTGTTTCCTTACTTACTATATGTAAGTGTGCTTTGTATCCAATAGATCTATAGAGATTTGTGGAAACCTTCTATAAGGAAAAGATCTATTTCGTATTTGTTACTGAATATGTGTTGATGAAGATAACTTTTCTATAAAAATATATCTCCATAAAAAGGTGTTTATGTGGACAAAAAATGTTCTTTTGTACAGTCTATCATAAAACAGTGCGTCCCAGGACACATCCATAAGAAAAAGTGCTTCCATATATTATTTTCCTACAAATGACACCAAAACCTGGCTCCTCAGTGGGAGGAAAATGTGAAAATGTGACCGGTCTGTTTTCTTTGCTTATTGATAGTATGGAAAAATTGATGTTACATTTCGCAGAATGCCTCCGATAGCGTCCCTATCGCCTTTGTTCGTTAGTAGCATGCCGTTTTTCAAATATTTAGCCAGTTGTGTTAACTGAAACTGTCCTTATTATCATCTTACTAAGATATTTTCCTATCTTTTCTGAATGTTACGTTTGTTTCACCTCTCTATGTGTGAAAAGAAAATAGATTTCTTTAGTAACGTATGTGCTGGACGTGACAGAATTTAAAAGTTTAAAATGACTTTTGGTACACTGTCGAAGCAGCCTTATTTTAAACGTATACGTCGTTGGGTTCTTATGCTTTAAGGCGATCTAACCACACCGCTCAGAGTAGATTTAAGGCTTTCGCATAATTCATTAGGAATTATTTCACGCACGATTGCTCGACTATGTGTGGTAGTTCGTTTAGACATCAAATACTAAATTGTCGCACGAATTGTCCTACTAATACCAACAAATATATGTGTAAAATTGATATGCCGTCGATGGCCAAGGAAAGAAAGATGTCTCAATTTTATGGTACCTGTGAAAAGAAGATAAATTTCTCACAACGTGTGTTTTCGAAATATTGAAAATATACTCGTTTATATGTAGCTACAAATGTAATAGACTCATTTGCACATATGTGATCAAATACAGGGTGGCGCAATAGAACGTGCATATTGTATCATCTTTTTTTTGTAGGGTAGAAAAGGCGCGTTGGGTTGGCGGGCTCATGGAGTTTTAGTCGCTATGAATCACTTCGACGGGAAGCGTCTCGCATTTTGCGTGCGCGCATTTTACGAGAACTCTCGTTCATATATTGCTACTAGGCGACTATATTGTGCTGAATATGGACTACGGCGAATTAGTGAAGCTCCGAGTGCTAATTTAATTAAAATATGGGTAAAGCGTTTTAAAGAGACCGGTTCAACATTTAAACCACAAGCAAATGGTAGCCCAAGAACATCTAGGACCGAAGACAATGTTGAGAGAGTTATGGAGTCAGTACGAGGAAATCCACAAACGTCTTACAATTACCGCGACGGAGTTTGCAACGAATTTTAACATTGGATCTTAAACTGCATCCCTATAAGCTGCAATTAACACAAGAATTGAAAGAGTCTGACTTCATAGCAAGGCTCGCATTTGCTAATGAAATGCTTAATCGATTTTCCAATTTTGACAACATCCTTTTCTCTGACGAGGCTCATTTCCTTATGAATGGGTTCGTAAACCGTCAAAATTGTCGTTACTGGAACAGTGAAAATCCCAAAATCAAACACCAGAAAACATTGCATAGTCCTAAAGTGGCAGTATGGGCAGCAATCTCTGGCAGAGAAATAATTGGTCCTTTTTTCTTCGAAAATGCGCGGGGCCAAAACATCACGGTTAATACGGAACGCTATGTTGAGATGTTGGACGGAAGTTTTCTATAATAATTTTCGTTTGCGGTTAGAGGAGTGCCGTCGTAGAGAGGGTCACCATTTAGATGATGTTGTTTTTAAAAAACAAACTCCATTTATTACTCTACAATGCCTTAGATTTATTTTAACCATACCTTTTGTATTTATTGTTTAATCTATTTTCTAAATATGCACGTTCTATTGCGCCACCCTGTATAAGGTTCAACTAGAAACTATTCACATAACATTACTATAAGGCGTTTCATCTACCATCCATCTCTTTTCCCTAAAGCAATGCGAGAAATAATAAATCTCTCAGCCAAAATTTACTTACACCTTTAGTTCCATTTTGTCATATAATTTATCATGCCCGGTTTTTAACAATATATTCTCGTATTCGCGCATTGTTATTATTTTTCAATTTTTACATAGCAAACACATACGGTATTCCTAGGCTGACACCACCTCCATTTAAAAGCAAGACTTTTACATATGTTCGCCATTTTAAAAACGAAAATTTTCACAATAAATTTTCGTGGTTTTCCCTGCGCATAACTCCCCACATAAATCACCACTATGGCGGGAGAGAAAACTTCTTGCAATAGTTTGCCGTGTTTTACAAATGAATTTTCATTGCTTTTCAAATGTAAACATTTGTTACCGTACTTCAATTCACTGCTTGGTACATCTTTTAAGAGTTATTTTAATATCTGAAAGGGCGGAACAGAAGATCCTGCCTGGGCTGAGAATGGAAAGAAGCAAGGAACAATTTAAAATAAATACGTTCAAAAGTTTCTTTTGCACTTTGTTGGCCGTTAAGTGTCTTTATTGCATTTACTTTGGCCCATGAAGAGGATGTAATGAAAGAATACCACAGCGCACAATTTTGCGGAGTTATAGCAATTGTTGGATTTTCTTTGCATTTTACTAAGAAGATATACTTAGAGAGTCTTTACAATAAAAAGTCTCTAAAATTCTTGAAGTCAAGAATGAGTTCAAGTGGTGCGCATGAAAGTGTAATGGCGAATGAATTGTAATTCTATTACCTATTGTACAATAAGTAACCAAATGAGGAGTAACAGATACTTACTCGACTCGTCATGGAAAACTTTAAAAGTTAACATAAAACTGTGTTACTTCAGATGAGACTGATGCTTGCAGTACGCTGCTGCATTGAGGAATGAAATGTAGCGCTTGCAAAGGCTGAAGTGCTTACTAATCAACTACCAGATTGACTGTGCATTTAAATATATAACGCTTAATTTAGGAAGGTAAATCTGAAATAGCTTGGTTGCTGTTGCATAAATTATACGGAGTTATACATTCAGTGGTTTCAAAACCGCCTGTCTGGTAGGCAGGTTTGATAGATTGCATAATTTCTGGATTTTACATTTAGGTTCTCTTTCTGTCTTATTTATATTTCAAAAGAACGAATTTCAGAATACCTTCTGTTGTTTAACGGATTATCCGATTATCTATTGTTTTAACGGATTATCCGCTTAGTGTCAAAACCACCGCTCTGGCAAGACTTTGAACTGTTAAATACCTGTCATCTGAAGTGTTATTTATTTAGTGAAGGTTTTGCCATTTACGAATACGGATCGTTTAACAACCGAAGAAAGCATAAAGATAGTCAAAATTTATTACAAACATTGTGATTCAAACGTGGACAGTTTTCGTGCATTACGGGGAGAATATTTATGGTCGTCATAATCGACCTACTGTGAAAGAAGTTGGCAAGATTATAACGAAATTTGAAGAGATTGGAAGCGTTACAGATGTGGTCAAACCTGCGAATCATCGCAATGTACGCACTGCCAAAGTGTAGCAGATAAATAATCCGAATTTCAATTCAAAGCGGTATGGCCGTATGTTAACAAATTTTTTTGGCCTGCATTTGAAGGTTACGAACTGGACTATATGTAGTTTCTATAAGACTGAGCCACGAGCCATACAACACGACCATTTTAGGCTTTGTTGCCTGAGAAGTTTCCAGAAAGCGACGTCAATTTATGTGGCGACGTCAATTTACATTTTTTGTAGCGCTAACGCCGCGATACCGCCCGAAATGTGGGGAAATGTGTTTGAAAACTACCTCAAAATGATCTACTACTGTAACCAATCCAGAGACAGTTATTTAAATGACGTTGTATTTTGTACGCAATGGCCAGTACCAAGCATTATAATGAAATAAAAATTTCATAGAAATCAGAGCTTCATGTGTCTTTCTCACTTTACTCTTGAAAATGAAAAATTGATAACCCATTACAACAAATATTGACAGGAAAAGTAATAAAATAGTAGCTTGATTTGGAAAATTAGTTATTGGAAATTTAAAACTAGTGGTGTCTAATATTCTAATAACATTAATATTCTTATATTATCGTATGTGGCCCAAAACTGCTGTGTGCAAAATTTAGACAGGTAACTTCTCGACGTGGCGCGAAAGTAGATACTCGCGACTATCGGGAATATAAACGTAAGTTCTAATCCGATTACGACGGCAGGGAATTGCCCTCTATGAAAACCTTTTCCATACGTCACTTCTCATGACGTAAAGTTCCTTCAAACATTATCTTAGCTTACTCCCACCCCTTCTCTAAACTGTTTAGTACTGTTTACTGGTGTTCTCGTTCTAGTCGTGAGTGGTTATAGCGTTTTTAAAAAAAGTTTTAAAACGTGGAAAAAGTGAGGGGAAACAACATTTTAAGCATATTATGTTGTAATAATGTAGTAACAAAACACAGCTGTTGAAGGCAGCCAAAAAATAAAGTCTGTTTATGAAAAAAAAACGGACCAAATAAAAGAACTTGCCAGAAATGGTTTAAAAGATTTTCTACGGGCGACTTCTTCATAGCGGAGGCTTCCAGATCAGGACGACCAAAATAAATTGTTTTCGAGGAGGTGAGGGATTTAGTTATTGTTAATCCCCGTGCAACAGTTAGGGAAAAAGCTGAAATACTCAAAAAATCAGTACCAACCGTTCACGGGCTTATAAAAGAGATCGGATTTGTGAGCAACCTCGATGTGTGGGTACATCACTCTTTCATAGAGGCCAACAGGGAATGAAAAATGGATAGTCGACAACAATGTAACGCGGAAAATGTCATGGGGGAAACTAAATGAACCATCCATCTCTAAAGAGAGTCTTCAACCCAAGAATGTATAGGTAATGCTGTCGATTTGGTAGGATGTCAAAGGAGTAGTCTTTTTTAAGCTTCGCCCCACAAATCAAACGATTAATGAGGACTACTATATCGCACAATAAGATAAATTGAAGGCGGCATTGGAAGAAGAACGGTCGAGGCTCTTCAGTCGGGAAGACGTCATCTTCCATCATGACAACGCCTGCCCTCACACTGCCTTGCGGACCCGTCAGAAACTCTCAGAGCTTGGGTGGGAAGTTTTACCTCAGCCACCGTACTTCTCAGTCCTCGCCCCATTCGACTACCACCTATTTCGCTATCGCAACCACTTGAAGGATTTGAATTTTTATATCGACGAGGAAGTGAAAAATCTAATTGAACTTTGTTTTTTCAAAAGAACCGCGTGAGTTTTATGAGAATGGAATTGAACAGCTCTCAGAGAGTTGGGAAGAAGTTACCAAAAAATGGGGAAGATTGTATAATCGAATAAAATAATTGTTTCCTTGTATGTAAATTCGTAAATAAATTTCTTATGAAAACCGAACGAACTTACCGGGCAACCTGACATATCAATCATCAAGAAATTTTCACAAAAAAAATTGCTAAAATAAAAAGCACTGAAATTAAAATGAGATCAAATAGCGGAAATCAAGCACCAAGCCGTAAAAATGTTCTAGTTTTTAGCCATATTTTCTGTTTATGAAGGTTTTGTTTTAGGGGTTATTTTATTTTAGCGATTTTGTATTAATTTTCATTAGTCAAACTTGCAAAAGTCACTGATAGAGGCAAATATTTCATTATTTTGGTTATTGGACGATTCTCCTCAAAGTTATAATTACTTTAGTGTTTTAGCATTTTTTTTTTTAATTTAGCCGTCTTGAAACCCCTTGAAAACATTCTGTTTCAGATATAATATAATATTATTTTTTCTTCTAATTTGCCCATGTTTTCCTAATCAATCAGTACATCTCATCACCGCTTCTGTTTAAGTAAAATTTCCCTTTAACCAGAATAGTAAATTCAATCAGGTGAGCGATGAAGGAAGCCAAAAGGATCTTTCGAGTTGTACTAAAGATTTAAGTGGAGAGGAGCATTCTAATGAGTCTAAGTACATTTTTGTTCAATCGATGATAAGCAAAAGATAATATTTTTTTTTTTAGAGAAAAAAAAAAAAAACAAAATAGAGGGTACATTGATTTTCACAAAATGGGCCAATTTGTAAGTGTGATACACTAAAGGACGTACCACATTTTCATTTGGAAAATATGCCAAATAATTGTATTGTAAATTATACTGAACTTGCTTCCATTGGCTGAAAGGTGTGAATCTAGATCTATATAATCAAAATTTGTGATTTGTTATTAGAGACGGTGTATTTGTCCGGGCGATTTTTCCAACTTTTACGAAGCATTATAATGCGATACAAAAGACAAAAGTTTAATCACTGCAACCTGCGAATTGTGGAAAAATTAAAATTAAATTTCCATAAATCGGTCAACTTGTATGGGAGGCACCCGAAGGGATGTGACCATTAACAAATTTTCATTCTCAGAACTAGGTATATCCAGAGGATAATGCCCCTAATCTCAGTAAAACTGATTGAAAATTATGAAGCTAAGAATATATGGGTTAAATAAGTCATTTACGTGGGAGGTGGCAGAAGAAACGGGATTATTTTGTGGGGCTTCCCAAAGTTTTACACGGAATTATGAATCATTACAGTGAACAAAAATATAGGTTACTGCGGCCTGCTAATCAGCAATTTCGAGTAAGACGATGAATTTCGTAAAACAAACCAATTTCTATGGAAAGTACCAAAAGGGGAATTGCAGTAGTGCCCATTTCCGTTCGAGACCTCTAATTTATTAAACCCTTAATGAGTCCCACCTTTGACAACGATTAGTGCAGTAAAATAAAATATATGTTCCTAAGAGAATATACGTTAAACTGATCATTTTTAAGGGAGTTATCAGGGGAGGTTTGTCTAAATTCTAAAGAATATTATGAATCAATACAATGTAGCTACTGCAGTCTCCGAATGCAGGAAACAAATTGAATTTGGGAAAATCGATTAATTTGTAAAGGAGGCACCAGAAGGAATGGGTCCAAATAAACGAACACCACTTAGTCGAATTAAAAAGTCATAGAACACTTTTATTCAAGAGATACTTGCTATTAACCTTCACTCCTTCGGGCGAGGATGCAAATATATACGGATGTAATTTGCTATATTCGAGAATTTTCTCTACTTAACGAAGAGAGGAAAAAATGACACATAGTGATTGCGTTTAAATAAGTAAAGGAAGGGAAGCGAAGCAAAAGCAACTATAAACATTCGAGTGCCCAAAAGTTTGTTTGTAAAGGACTGTAATCATGTTATCATGAGAAATATTAACACTAAATGTTAGTTTTGTGACGGTGGCCATGTATGAGTTGTCTTTTGTTTGAATATGTCACAAATGGGATGTTGAAAAAAGTCGAGAAGATGATTGCCTTAATTGGCAATGTAAAAATGTTTTAATTGAACAACATATTTCCTTGCGTAAATACATGCAATGTGCCACTAATAATTATGTCTAAACAACCACTTATACATACATTCCTGCCATTTGTGGCACATTGTAAAATATGGCAACAACAGTTGTTTTCCGTATCGCATTTGAAACCTTTTTTCCATTTTCTTCTAACATCTACCCAACAGTATTATATACCAAAAAAAGAAAAAAAACACAGTCTGAAAATGAGTTTAATTAAAAACTTCTCTAACATAAGGAGACATTAATTTTTAATTCCTTTCATTGTTTTGTGTTTCTTTTCCAAGAATCTGTATCTAATGGTGCTAAAACGAACGAAAGTACATGTAAAAATTAATATTGAACAAATGTTGCACAGAAATAAGTATAACAACCTAAAACAATAAGAGCATAAAAACCAACATCACATACAGGTCTACCGAAAAGGGATATAGAATATTTTGTTACAGTACTTATTACATTATAATAAATATAGCAAAAGACTTGTAGAATAGCATACACAACACCTGACATGATATATAAAAAAATGCACGAACACAAACTTCAAAGCTAATAAAATTTTATTTTTATCGTTGCAGGTAAAACATACTTTGTATTTTGTTAACCAATGTAAAACAAAACATTCACGACATTTTTGGCAAGTAAGTGAAATTTCATAGAAATTAAATTTAAAAAAAATTCAAAAATTATGAAATCGGTGAATTTGTGATCATAATGTAACCCCGGCACACGTGCTTCATTATGTGAATTGTATATTTTTAACACGAAACACCAAGTTTTATTTAATGATATGGTATCTAAAAGGTGGCGGAGACTCTTTAAACGCGTTCTTGTGCATCATTTGGTTTTAAGTCCTAAGCCAATTGCATCCTACATCGGAAAAGATGTAACATATTTAAACTTTTTGCAAAGACCGCCTAGACATCTCTGCTGAGAACGTTGCCTGATGGAAGTTTCGGGGTTTTCCTCAATACTTGCTTTCACTTGAGCAACGGTCACTTCATTTCAAACTGCACGAGGTCTTCCAGCACACGGAAGATTCCAGGCAGCCCCTTGTCGCACAAAACGCTGAACGAATCGGAGCATTTCGAACATGAAAGAAATTTGAATCGAATGCTGACTTCCAAAGTAAAATTGAACAACTTTGGTTCTTTGTTCTGTGCTGAGCCTTCCCATCACAAATTTTCCAAGTATTATTTAGTTAATTCTGTAAAGAGACGAAGAATGTATTCACCGATCAAATCTTAGCGTTACTTATACGCCACCCTATATATTGCAGAAATCGTGTCCATTTCATGGAAGGTATTATCCCATTTAGTATTTTCTATTAACACACTAAAATGTAATCATATACAGTGATATCCATTTAGGGGTTTCAAAACGACCGGTATGGCAAGGTTGTCAGCTATTAGATAACTGCCATCTGAAGTGCTATTTATTTTGTGGTTTGCTATTTACGAATATGGATTGTAATTGTACGTTTATTGGACACGTCTATTGGACACCAGGATCATGCGATTTGACGCCGTTACACTTTTTGTGGAGGGCTAGGTCAAAAACCAAGTTTACAAGGATAATCCCCAAACGTTGGAGTATTTGAAAACCAACATTCATCAAGTTATCGCCAAAATACTGCTCGAAATGTGGGAAATGGTAATCGAAAACAACCTCAGACCATTCCAGAAGTGGTCACTTAAATGAAATTTTATTTCGTACATAATGGCAAGATCAAAACATTATAATGAACTAAAAGTTTCATCGAAATCATAGCTTTATGTATGTTCTGTTTGTCTTTACTTTGGAAACCGAAAAATGGAGAACCGTATTATACAGCTTCAAATCCGTTGAGTTTACCAAACAGACCATTTTTTAGATCAAGATCTAGGCTTTTGTGTACTAAATTTTACTGATTCCGATCCAAAATGCAGCATATTGTGAACGCGCAATCAGTGCCAATACAGAATCTGGTTTCATTCTGGGTATCACTAAAGCATCAAATAGTGTAACTACGCAGTTACAGATACTACAATCAATGACAACGCCCGTTTAGTTTTGCAGTTTTTTATACGAAAATGTTAAGATCTGCAGAAAATATGTTTCAAAGTGCAGTACAGGGGAGAAGAGAATTCCATTATTTCTCCAAGAAGTGGCTTTAGTAATATATATCTCGTATTGTATACGAGTAAGTGTGACCGGCCTAGCATAGGTGGCGCTAGGGAGATAAGATTTCGTACTCAAAAAGCCACCCAAATAGTTCTGTAATCGCTTGACTCATTAATGTGTTATAAAGCGACACAGATGGAGGCTAGTAAAGAGAAAATACACTATATTTTAGGGCTTTTTTTACCGAAAAATATGTAAAACACGAGCTGAAAATATCAATAGTGCTTATGGTTCTAACACTGTCAAAGTCAATCACGCCAAATATTGGTTTTGTTGGTGATTCCGATAATTTTGATGGCAAAAATTTTGATGTCCGGAAAGCTAGCTGTCGAAAATTTCGATGGAATAATGGTAATCGTCAAATAAAACCGTCCTGTAAGCGACACTACCTTCATTGTCCAGGGACTAAACATTTCAAAAGCAGCATCTAGAACCACTTCAAGAAGGCTGGATGTGAAAATGAGTGTCATGAATTAATATAAAAAAACCTCCCATAAACCGAATTTCCATCTGCGTAGCGCTACTGAATCGTAACAAAATCCTTGATCTTCTTCTGAAGCGGATGATGACTGGTTATGAAAACTAGGTCAGCTACGACAAGGTCAGTTAAAAATTTAATTGCGGCGAAGCCAGGATTAACGATCAAAAAGGTTTTGCTGTATGTTAGATAGGATTGGTAGGGAATCATGTATTATGAGTTGCTCCATCATGGTCCCATGCACTATGAATTGTACTATGAGATACTCCCTCATGGCCATACTCTTAATTTTGATCTATACTGTCAACAATTGAACCGCCTTAAGGAAGCAGTTAGCCAAAAGTGGCCAACTATAGCCAATAGTCGTGCAATCGTGTTCCACCAGGCCAGCGTTAGGCCTTCCACACTGATTGTAACTCGCCAGAAGTTCCGGGTATTAATTGGAGGCTTTTATGTATCCACTTTGTAGTCCGGACTTGGCACCAAATGATTTCCACTTGATGATTTCCAGTCTATGACGAATGATTTTTCTGGTGAAATGTTCATCTCACGAGACGACTTTCCCAGTTTTTTGTTATCCCCAAACTGTATTAATGAAGACGTTTCTGCGAGAAGTGACACTTTGAACCGAATTCACTCGGCAAAAAGTCATAGAATATTCGCAATTTGAGCCTGAATATGCTGTGCAAATCCTATTGAAGGCTAAGAGGAAATATGTTTATAAGTTCACGGTCTACACCCAAACTATGGAGTTGAAAATACTAAAGTTGAAGGTGAATTTCATTAAATATGTGACCTTTTGCCTCTATTTGAAATTTTTGAAATTTTTTCACCGAAGAAAGTTTTTCAGAGACAATATTTTATGCCACCAATAACACAGTAATATTGTAACAAATGCTTACTTTTATTCCGGTCAAAGCTATTACTGAATTAATTTGGCATTAAATTTATGTATAAATGCATAAAATGTAATTTACTCTAAATTGAGCACAATAACAATTTCAATTTTGGAAATGTTCCTATTAAGAATGTACACTTCAACTAAACAATTCCTCTTATGATGTTCATCACATTCAATAAACAGTGTTTAAACTGCAGGTAGTTCTTGAGTTGCCTAACTCTCATTAGCTATTCTGTTGATTTTATCATTTAATGAATCCTCCTTCTACGCTCTATACATACATCACGTTATTATAATAAGGGTAAAAGTAAACATTTCTTAACGTGGAACAAATTTCCACTAACTTGAATCAACTTAAATGTTACAAAATTTATTTAAAACATACGGGAACTCATTTCATATTTACGAAAACAAATTTCCACTTTCATTCTATACGCACAAATTTACCAGATGCAGCGAATTCTCTTAGATGAAAAATTCTGTGGTCGTGCAACAACATATCAATGATAACTATCACAAAACTGAAGGTGATATTTCCTCATTTTTGTCAGTGAGAGATGTCAGTGGAATTTGGAAAAAATTGAAATCATGACTTTACAAGCTGGGGTTCATTCTTGGTTTAGTGATTTTTTTTTTTCATATAAAAGAAATTGAATTCTGTTCGTATCATAGCTACGCAGAGGACAAAAAAAAAAAAAATGAAAAACCTACAATGCAACCAACATTCACGGGATTTGCTTTCGTCGTTACTACACTGGTTTTCTGGTTAACATGAAATTTTACTGTGGTGGGGTGTAATAACCGTTAATATCTTTTTTGCTTTTGGAATTTCAAGGAAAAGTAGTGTCAAACAAGGAAAGTTTTTAAAACAATTTTCTGGAAACATACCCAGGCAACATGTAAGTACGTGAGTCTCCGTGCACGCTCATCACAGTCACCATCCGCAAACTATCTACCAAACTATGATATCTGCAGTTATTTAGTATGTATGTTTTTTAGGGTTTTATATCGAGTAGGAGGTTTAGCAAAAGAAAAAATGAAGTTTATTTCAGTATTTATAAAAAGCATGTTTCAAGCCAAAAATTGCAAAAAAAAAAAGATCTGCGAACTAAGGAACAAACTGGCAGAAAACACGAGTGTCACGTTTTTCGATGTGCTTCAGATTTCTGTGAAATGTTGCTTTGAAACGTTAGAAGCGGATGTGTTTGCTCGCTTGCTCATAACGTTATCCACATAACCGCGCATGGCCACTATTTCAGTTTGAGTCTAATCTGATTGTATACAAGTTCAAAAGGAGATGAATAAAAATACCCCAGCGATGTTTTCTGTGTTGGTAAATTTAAGGGATTAACATACGTTTTTTATATAAGCGTTATGATAACACTGGTGATTTGTGCACGCGATTCGTATAAAAACTGATCTGATATAAAAAACAGGAAAAAATTGTATGAAACAAGGACTGCTCACATTTGGTGAGCTTATACGGCTCACCCAGAAGGACCTACAGTTTAATGGCAATACCGATCGCCGCAGTTCGAAAAGCATTTACCAGACTTTTTGATTATTCGACAACTCGAAATGTTCGTCAAGCACATCAAGTAATTAAATAATGAGAGGAGGCTGTATGCGGAATTGAACTAACGATTATGCTAAAGGTAGTAGGGTGTACTAGCAATCCCATCACGGTTGATCACATTGGGTTATGTATATTTTTTTATTAATGTGAAACCTCCTGAAAACTCTTCTCACAATAGGCAATTCGTTTAGTGATCGATGAGGTTAAAAATATTTCCATCTTTAAATGAAAGCATATTTAAACTAAGGGCAGAGATATCACCCTAACTCGGCATTCATTTAAAAATATATCCTTAAAAAATATCCTTAAATGAAATACATCTCTTTTTTTTTTTGACAAGCACAAGCTTTCTGCAATACATCGACAACTTGAATCCATTCCTATTTATAATTAGTCACAGTTAACAAATGATAGTAATAGGAAAGATCAACTGGCGTCATAATTAAGTGGGACCAAAACTTATATATTACAGCCCTGCATAAAAATATTCTGATTCCAATACATTTGAATATGTTATTGGAATAAGCATTCGAATACCATTGCGTAAAAACTAAAGTAAAGGAAAACGGACATTTCAATAATGTAGAATACTGTAATGTATTTTTTCAATAGGCAAGCTAAAGATTTTTTTTTTTTTTTTTTTGTTTTGGAACTGATGGTCTAGTGCACATTGTAAAAATTAGTATAGTTGAATAATCTTAAGATTTTACTGAAGATTTGCGTTCAAGCAACAACAAATTTACAAAAAACAACAAATCGCTAAAATTGCATAAAAGTGCTAAAATAAATGTGTTAAAATTATAATAAGAAAAAACGCTAAATCACAAATGTGTTAGTAAATCGCAAATGAAGCGTCTCATTGGCAGAATGGGCACATTTTTAATTATGGGGGTCAATCGAGCAACAACAAATTTACAAAAAAATCACTAAAATTACAAAAAAAATCACTAAAATTGCAAAAAAAAAACACTAAAATTACAAAAAAAATCACTAAAATTGCAAAAAAAAAAAAAACACTAAAATTACAAAAAAAAAAATCACTAAAATTACAAAAAAATGTGCTAAAATCAAAATATGACCAAATTCCAATCCTATATCCTACACAAATTTTTAATTATGGAACCTTGTATTTATTTAGTTAGGACGCCAATCAAGCAACAACAAATTTATAAGAAAAAAAAAATCGCTAAAATTACAAAAAAAAAGTTTTAAAGTTAAAATTAAAAAAAAGAGCTAAAATGAAAAACCTCCATCCTAATATGTCTATCGTATGTATATGCATATACATCGTCCAGTTCATAATCTGCAATTGCAGACGAAAAAAATTGAT
Organism: Philornis downsi; assembly: GCA_019455685.1. Classification (NCBI taxonomy): domain Eukaryota; kingdom Metazoa; phylum Arthropoda; class Insecta; order Diptera; family Muscidae; genus Philornis; species Philornis downsi. Next base: position 387,666 of record JAHXMU010000651.1, on the reverse strand, counting down.
TATTATACGGCCATAGCGCTCTGAATTGAAATTCGGATTATCCGCATATTGCGATGATGCCCAAAGCTGACCACATCTGTAGCACTTCCAGTCTCTTAAAATTTCTCAATAATCTTGTCAATTCCTTGCATAGTAGGTCGACTGTTACGACCATAATCATCCCGTAATTCACGAAAAGTGCCCACGTTTGAATCATCACTTTTGTATTAAGTTTTAACTATTTTCACGCGTTCTTCGTTTATTAAACGATCCATATTCGTAAATGACAAAACTTTCACTAAATAAATAACACTTCAGGTGACAGGTTGCCAGATTGCTGTTCCTCTAGGCACAAATTATCCTTCTTTTTTTCTTCTTCGATTGCTTTTTCTATGTTACGGTCATCGTTTTGCCGCTACATTTTCAACATCACTTTATTTCCATCAAACTAATAGGTAATAGAATACTTGGAAGTAATATATTCTGTTAAAGAATGGTCAAAGTGTTCTCCGGTTTAAACGATTGACCATATGTTAAAGTGATATTTTATTTTGTAAGCCAAATACAGGCTGAAAGTAAGAAAAAAATAGCTATTCTGTAAAGAAATACATTTGAGGACCAAATTTTTATCTGAAATATGAACCAAAGCATATTGTATTGACAATTTCTAGTAAAACGCCGGAATATCTTTTCGAAAACATTTTCTTTTTCAACCTTTGTAATCATTACAAAAATTTCAAGTGCAATAAAAGCACGAAAACGGACGTTCGAAGTGTGTCATGGCCATAATTCTCCTGCCCATAGCATATCCTCTATTCCAATCTGTCAAATGCAATTGCACTTCATATCCTTAAACCATGATTCTTTAACTTCTCAGGTCTCGTCAGCATTAATCAGGTTCCGTTTCATTTATTTCCCTTTTCATTGTCAGTATGCAAACAATCAGTGATATTCGTTGGCTACACCAGCATAAAGGATAATGAGTTTCGATGACACGCTGCAATAAGATTTAACATTATTTGTCGACAAGTTGTGGAGTATTACCAAGGCTAAATGTCTTGTTCTGGTATTATTTATTACAACAGTTAGATTATTTAAATCTGATACATTTTGATTTAATAATAATTAAAGTTGAGCATATATTTTAGCACAGAAACTACTCTACAGAAAAGTTTTGAAGGTCAATACAATTGTAATACTAACTAATTCAATATTTGTGAATAGCTAAAAGCAACCTGAATTTAACAATAAACACTTTTAGTAATTTAGCTGCCTGACTACATACTTGTTTGCACATCACAAGTGTCGAAAGTCATAATGTCAAATAAGCTTACCAAGTTTGCATCAACGAGTCTTATCTCTAAACCTAGAACATATTTTTTTCTTGTCATTCAAACAAACCAAAGGGAAGAATCCACCCTTATTTTGCTTACTTAAGAAAGGTTTCACCGCAAATAAAGAAGATAAAGCCACATCAAAACGGAAACAGCAAAGGGCAATGGAGACGCTCAAACATGCTGAGAATAAAGTGTCATGTTGTAAAGATAAATTAGGCATAAAATTGATTGATTGCAAGTGTGAAGCAAAAGCACAAAATACTAAAGCAAGTGAAGAGCAGAGGCCAAACTTCGCCCCATCCAGAAAGAAATACGATAACAACAGCAGTACAAACAGAACAAAAGGAAAAACAACGAATGTAGTAAACAATGTACTTTGTTAAACTAAAACGTAGTAAAAAATGAGAATTAATTTATAACAAATTCTATTATATGGTTGTTAAACAACTCACAGATAGACGCATATGCACACACACACACACGCATAGTGAAAGGAAGAGAGAGGAAGTAAACAGAACGTAAGGATTCCACGCAAAAGTGAAAAACAAATACATACAAATTTTGCAGCGAGAAAAATTGAACTGAACTGAACTGAGGGAAGATTTATGGAGTTTTTATAGACTATTTGATGATGGAACATTAACGAGAAAGTATCTGTTATGTATGGGATTTTTATGTGATTTGGAATTTATTTGATTTCACTGCCTTGTTACTGGATGCCGCTGCAGTTATATATTTAGCTATTGATCGGGATTCGGATATGAGTTTATTAGCGAATACGCAAACACACAAACACACACACACACACGCACAGATATTGATATTGATGTGATTGTGATAGATATATAACTATGTTAAATAATAACAGGATATCAGTTATTTGAAGAAAAAATCTTTGGGGTACGGATGTTAGATTTTAGCTAGCTTACGTATCTATTTGCCTGGAAATGCAAAAATGCTTTCTTCTTCTGCAAAAAAACTGGGTTGGCTGAAAGATAGGGTTAATTCAACTCATTGTTTCACCTTTCCTTACAACCACCGTTTATGTGAATAAAGTGGCGTTCAAACTAAATTTCGGAAGCGTCCGTATAGTGTGGGTTTTGTTGAGAGAGCCTAAAAATGAAATGCATGTAATCTGATTGAATGTGAGAAGATTCTCCGTATCTTGTTCATGAGATGCAAGGGAATTTGTTTTCGATGGGTTCATATTTTCATATATTTGGTCTACATTGTTCTTCCTCACACTTCATCTCAAGTACACAAGATTATTCATTACGTCTTTTTGTTTGCATACTTCAAGTTGTTTTAATACTTTAATTTTTTTAAATTAATTTCTTAATTTAATAAATAATTTAATTAATAATTTAATTTATTTTTTACTTTACGGTTTTTGAGACTGCACGAAACATGGTTTTGGTTCAATTCAGTGACGTTATCATGACTTCAGTCATTGGTTCGATTAGAAGTTAGTGCGTCATAGTCTATTATTCACATCTTAACCAAATCCCGTAACCGTTACCAAATCCCGAAAGTAAGGAAGAGAAGAATTTCTGCTAAACTCGCCTTTATTTACCAACACAGTCTCACAACTACGAAATCTTCTTCACACAAAAGATTTGTCAACACATGCAAAATACATACACTTCAGTTGATGCAAATATGTTTTCCCAGGAGTATCCTTTTAAGATTTGCAAATATACAATAGTCGCTTGAGGCCAGATCAAGAAAGTAGAGTGAATGGGGTAACAACCCAAACTTAAGTTCATTCAATTTTGTTATAGTAAACTCACCGATGAGTGAGGTTGCAGATTACAAATAATCAAAATGATAGATACGAAAAAATGTTAACTTTTTTCACGCATTCTTCGCTTATTAAACGATCCATATTCATAAATGGCAAACCTTTCAATAAATAAATAACACTTCAGATGACAGGTATTTAACAGCTGACAGCTTTGCCACATTGCTGTTCCTGTAGACGCAAATTATCCGTCTTTTCTTCTTCTTTAATTGATTTTCTTATGTAACGCTCATCGTTTTGCTGCTACAGTTTCAACATCACTTTATTTCCGTCATACTAATAGGTAGTAGAACACTTGGAAGTAATATATTCTGTTAAAGAATGGTCAAAATGTTTTCCGGTTTAGACGATTGACCATGAGTCAAAGTAAAATTTTATTTTGTAAACAAAATACAGGATGAAAGTAAGAAAATATAGATATTCTGCAAAGAAATACATTTGGGGACCAAATTGTTATCTGTAAAATGATTCAAAGCATACTGTATTGACAATTTCTAGTAAAACGCCGGCATATCTTTTCGAACTCAAAATATATATATATTTTTGCAAACATTAGGATATGGTAATACTATTTTGTTCTGAAAATTCGTCTTCAATTTCATCCACATAATTTGAAATTCAATTATCATTCTTTGTTGTTTTTGCCTTCAAAATATTAATGTGGTAAAAAAAATTAATTGCAAAAATCTCATCTCCAACGCCATCTATCACTTTAAATAAAGCCTTTTAAACCTTCCGGAATACTCTACCAATAATTTAAGACCAAAATGAGACTAACGCACAGCAATTGATTTATATATATATAGATTATATATTATCATTCATATGCATGACATCGTGGTTCCAAACTCCGATACAACTACTCGATGTGTCTGACGATCATCCAAAAGTGGTCAGCACAAAGTGTCTGACGATCACTTCCAGTTGTGAAACAATCGACAACTCTAATAAATCCTTCTGAAACCGACTTTCAGAAGCGTCATTACACTCCGTTGAGTAAGTCTGAAAATAAAATACGTGTAATCTAACTGAATGTAAGAACTTCTTCCTTAACTCATTCACCTGATGCAAGAGAATTTGTTTTTTTTATTAATAATGATATCGCATTTTGTAATGAATGTCCAATACGTGGAATGTGCTTAGTAAATTGTTATTTTCTGTAAAATAGAAATAATATTTCTTACAGCTTCGGAAACTTCGATCGATTTATATTTTTATCATCAAAATATTTTTGGCTTCAATTTGAATGAATATATTATCGAAACTGGTTTGATCATGATCATCTGGGTAATCAGATATCGGATCTATGTAGGCGAAAAACGTTGGAACTGTTGCTTTTGTTGCGAAACTAATAGCGTTCCTAATGTTACAATTTATTGTCCCATTTTATAGGACAGTTACAAGTCGAATAACTCTCTCGCGTTGTAACTGAGCTATTGATAAACATATTTTTTTAGGGAGTATTAGGGAGTTATATTTTTCAGGAGTTCCAATTTGTGCAATTTTGTAAATTGCAAATCTGCAATTTTTTTCTAACAATTAGTTTTACTTGCCTATTTCCTAGATATTTGTAACTAAACCCAATACTTTATTAAAAGTACAGAATTTAGTTACCATTTCAATAACGTACTTCACATTTGGATAAATTAATTTCTGGTAGTTTGGATTCGATTTGTTAAAATTGAGTATCATTAGTTGTTTGTATTACAATGTAGCGAATTAAGTTACCAAACAACATTTAGTGACTCTGTACCATTCCCCTTTGAAGGAACTTATTGTGGTTATCATTGCTACCATTTTCTTTATCCAAATTATCATTATCAACATCCGAATCGCGAACACAACTAATTACTATTTTCATTATCGTAAAGATTGTGAGTACATTTACTGCATGTATTTGGAGAGCGTAGCACAGATCTTTTTACGAATGAATCCTTTTTTGTAAACAAAAAAAATATATAAATAATTTCTGTTTAATAATCTCTGACCACTGCCCCTTTTATGTCATATTGCTGTTTAAGTCACACAGACGATTTGCCTAGTAGTAATAATAGCGCACGATAGGTGGCGCAAGCTATTTCGTTTAGCCTAATTGGCGAGCAGCATACAAATAGCTTTTTAACGTAACGTGCATACACACCCGCCAGCATTTTTCAATTGACAATTATGTTCAGATGACAATTGGGAGAAAAAGTGGAATAAATTTTCAGAACTTTGGCAATTCCAAAGAAAGAAGAAGCTGCTGCACATATTGATTTCTATTATGTTCAAATAAAGCAACGTAATTTGGAATGTACACCTGCTACTTGCTTTTATAATTAACTTCTAGAATCGGGACTTTTTTTGTTATTTCTTACCAAGCAGAACATTTTCGGAAACATTCATTGGCGTCCTGATAGCAAATCTGTTACCTCAATTGTGGTATCATTCCGCATGCCCACAGAAAAGTTTAAAATCATATTTTTGATATTTGTTGTAAGTCAGTATTTATCCGCTAGGAACTCGCTCACTTACCTTTCAAATAGGTATAAACTTTGCTTCTATTTTCTAGTAAATTTTTATAAAAATAAGAAATGAGTAAATAAATGTAAGGCAACTGTCATTATAAAATTGATGAAGTTAATCTGTTTGATCAGAAATACAAAGAAAGAAAGACATATTAAAACAATTGGACGGGCACAAATTTGGACAGATGCTATAAGTTCGTTCGGGCTGAAGCTTATATACTACCCACAACCACGGATTGCGATCCATAGTGTCGTAGGGTATCTACCGACTAATCGTCAAATAAGAGGACGTATCAAATACGGTTTCATCCCCTATATACAATATCGAATTATCTGTTTCGAAATCGTATTTTTCTGATTCTAACCAATAATTGCATCCAAACTAGGGGGCCTCCTTTACAAATGCATAGAAGTTAGAAAGATGTTTCTGCCTCCAAACAAGAATCCCCGTCACACAATTCCCTTAATGAAGAAATAAAGGGGAAAAAATATTAGAGAACATTTTTCTCTACTAGACCAATCTGTCCCGATAGTAAAGATTACGAACCATAGCACGGTGCACAATTTTATTGCCCAATATGTGAACATGTGAAAAACGCTCTCTTCTCTGTGTAATATACCGACTTTGTCCATTTTTTTCTGTGAAAATGTAACAACAATCTTACCATTACCACAATTCTGAGTTCAGTCCTTTCATATGCAAAGTTTTCACTAATTACCGATTGCATTCTCTTGTGGTCTAGAGTATAAAGAATATAGAGTAGAGTATATATAGGCAGCTGTAATACCATCCGTGTTTACCGTCAGATAAGTGGGGCAAGTTTTAATGTTCTCTGTTCACATAATATATATCGATCGCACTGACCTATTTTTCGGTGGAGCTGAGAATTTTTCCAGTATTTTCCAATAACCAGATGCACAATAGGGGCGGTTCTTTAAAAAAGTTTATTTTGGTAAAATGACAAATGAATATACTCAGTTTTTGAAAAAACCCACATTTTCTAGAAGCGGGTAGTATAGTCCTTGTTTTGGGAAGTTTTTTTTCCTGCTTAACCGATTTTACTCTAACTCGAAATAATATTGTGCTGAACACCAGACACTTAGTTCAAACATGCGGCCGGCTGGACAGACGGACGGACATGCTTAGGTCTTCATAGATTTTTACGTCTATCAGGAATTTGTTTACTATTTACGGTTTTAGAGGAGACCAAAGCGAATGAATATATTCTCTATACTATGGTGGTGGATGTAAACTTTCTGTAACTTTCATATTTCAATTTTTTTATTACTGTGGAGAGTAACAACAGATTTGACTATGTAAAAACAAAATAAACTCCCTTACATCTCATGAATGAGAAATGGGAGAATTTCTCACATTCTCGGAGCTTTCACGCATTCTTTTTCTTTAGACTCACGCAACGGGATCTACAGTTTATCGACGATTCCACGCGTCACTGTTTGAGAAGCGCTTCGAGGTAATGCGGAGCTTAAACTGCGATCATACGAATGACACTCGCTTGCGATACTAACCATCACTGTACGGTCGGTCAATTTTGATTGTGTAGTCCCAATAAATAGCTCAAAACTTGCGGTGAATTACAATGAATTTAATTTTGGTGCCCCTCAGTTGACAGTTTTTAAATTACCAAGTTTAATTGCATCACGAAAGCGACGTGCAAAATAATCTATATGTACAAATCCATTGTATATTTTCAAAATGAATGCTGTAAACCTATCATGTGTTGCAGTTTTTGCCGTCAACATTAACTATTGATTACTCAATGATTATGAAACTTAAACTTCATTTTATTAAATTGCAGTGAAATTTGCTTACGGCGATAACAGCTTCAATAACAAATGCGTATTAATAACAATTACCAGCTGTGGTAACGTTTGCTAATGGTAAAATTGCCTAAGGTTTTATTATAATAATTTAATTCAACAATGCTTGTATAGCAATGTAAAGTGGCAGCATTTATACGCATTAATTTAGCCACTTCCTAAGTTTTCAATTAAATATCCAGGCAGGCACTACTTTGGAAGCGTGAAAATTTCATATTTCGCTGATTACATTCAAATTAGGGAAATGCACACAATTGATGCTGTATCAAAACCCTCAGTTCCGCATAACCTTAATGACTGTGTGATAATGATTAATGCTTTTGCAGGCGCTGTCATCGGCAAATCTCAGTGAAATCTCGTTAACATAGCTTCTTGACGAGGACCGTTCTAGATATAACGAAAATCCTGCCTTGTCATTACACTTGAGTATGTGCGTAATTCGCCGAATGCCAATGCCAACGCCACAATAGCCGCGGCCAGTAGTTTTGTTGCCAGCATTGTAACAAATGCTCAATCACACCTCTCACTCTTGACACGTCTATTATCAAAGGAACTCACTTTACCCATATTAAGATTCGCCAAAAAAAAAAAATGCCATGATTTTGATTAATGTTCAATGAGTGAAATCGAAATTAAAACAAAAGGAAAGCAGGATAACGTCATGAACTATCCTCCCTTTTTGTTATTGACTCACAAGCGCTGCCGATATAATATGGACGCCCACGTTTTAGGAAGCAAATTTTTGCAAAAAAAAAAAAAAAAAAAAAAAACTGCAACAAATTGTTTAGGGGGGGAATATAATTATGTATACTTAAACCCATATTTTCCTCAAAGTGAATATGAATGATAGTTTCTTTTTTTTTTTTTTTTTGTATAGCATTGTCCATGGATTTGTTTTCTAACTTCTGTCTAAAACTGATGAATGGCAATGATGAGGGATAGAATTAGTCCTTATGTTATCTGCACCAAGTGATAGTCAAAGGTTAAGCACCATTGTAATAAATTTGACATATAAAGGGGTCTTTTCTATGCTTTATTGGTAGGTGAAAAGAAAAAAACAATGCAAAGACAAATGTTTGAAATTCTCTTAGATGTTGCAAGAGTGGACGCATATTTCTCTTTGGGTTAATTAACAGTGGTCTGTTCAAGCAAGAGATTTAAGAGAGCAAATGTTAGATAAGGGCTTATAAATTGTGAATACTATTTAATCCTAGCATTTGGAAAGGAATTTATTATAAATCCTATAACATTGAAAGAGAACGTTTAATTTTATGTGAGGTGTCGTGGAATTGTTAATGGATTTCTAGTAATCCAACTATAAGAGTTTCGAAAACAAATTTAAGTTTACTAGATCAGCTTTTGTCATTCGGGTACAACGTAAAGATTAATATCTGTCAACACTGGGTTTGATGGTAATTTGCTATTTCCGGTGCATCAAATTCTACAAACTGGAAACAACCAGTTCTCTTCATTTTTAAGACTTGCTGGAGGGAGTTGTTGCATATATTTTAAACTATTGCGCTGTCTATATCTCATACGAAAACATGCTCGAATTAACCCCACAGCATTTTTTTTTTACTGACTGTACCAGTGCTATAAAATGTGGCGCCTTCATTACGCTATTAAATTGTCTGTATACCATACGTAAAGCACATTTGTCACTTAACAATTGTATACCTATAGAAAATATTCCCGAAGTATAATTAATAAATTGTCATAGCTGCGTCGCTGTCGAGCGAGCCATCGTTATATTCATATTAATTACCTACAGTAACTTCAAAAATACTTGCCGAAAACTTCCTAATTGGAACGAAAATTCGTTACAGTTTACGAAAATTCGCAAAATAATTTTATTTGGTCAGCAACCGTGCTAGAGCTAAACCCTTTAAAACTAATCAGCAAGTCTCATAGTTTTCTTAAACAAAATTTAACTAATCCTTTTAAACTAATTAGCAAGACTCATACTTTTTCTTAAACGAAATTTACTGTGTTCATGCTGTTGAGTCAAAAAGATTAGACGCTAATCTTGGACGGTAGTTTTGCAACTATACCTGCTGCTATGCCAGAGATGGAGTGAAATTCCACTTTAAAATTCAAAGGGGCATATAATTGATTTAAATTTCTAAAATTTGTAGTAATTAAGACTAGATTTAATGAAAATTAAACATAGTTCACTTCAATTTCAGTTTCAGATCCTTAAATTACATATTCGTGATGTTAACACTCCGTTTAACTAATTCCAGTTTATCAATAATATGATTGATACGCATGGCTGGAACTTATAAAGATTGCTTAGAAATTCACAGGACATGAGAAATTACCTCCTCTCCTCAGCATGAAGTGAAATGACATTTTATTAGTTTTAACGCTACTTAGTACGCAATTCGGTGCCGTTCCATTACGTGGCAATTTATCAAAAGCTAACATTATATATATGTATAGCTTATATTTCTACAATTTCTATAATAATTTGTGGCCTTAATTTAATTCTAAATTTGACACGATTTATACAAAATTACCAAAAATTTTTAATAGCTTCACAATTTCATTTAATTAATAATATTATTCATACGCTGCGTTGTTCTCATGTCAAAATTCAGGCCAATCGTTTTCAATTTACCAATAATATCATGGCCAATGAACGTTAAATTTTGAGGTAATGTGGAGAAAAGTAGATCTACCGTTATATAACTTTGCATGTGTTGGCTTATTTAATAACTCAATTAAATATGGATTACTCACGTGACGCATACGTGTCATAATGTATTTGATTATTGCTTATGAGTAGTCCATATAAAATAAAAAATTATAATTAATAACAAGTATACGTCATTCCGCTTTTTGTGGTTTAACATTTTCGGTTATATCTTCAACAAAGGTCAAGATTTGAAGAACATTATAATTAATTTAATTATAATATATACTTACTTAACAATCGCAGATTGTTATAAAAGTAATCATTTTTCCAGTTGATGGACTTTTTCGTTAAAAAAATTACAAATATTTCTTAAAATATAGCTCGGCACCATTTTATGACATTCAGAGAAAATCCCATAAAAGCGTGACGATTACGACCATCATTATAAAACAAATGCCCTTGCATCCCATGAATGAGATATGGGAGAACTTCTCACATTCAGAGAGCTTACACGCATTTCATCTTTAGACCCGCTCAACAGGAAACACACGATTCCAAACGTCACAGTTCGAGAAGCATTTATTAGACTTCTCGATTACTTGACTACTCAGTGTTCGTCAGACACATTGAGGTGAACGTGAACGCCATAGGTGGCATCTATATCGGATTGGTAATAGGTTCTATCACGGATTGAATCCCCAATCATGTGAACGAAAGCCTCGTGAGGTAGCCATAGCTCCACGTTCGGTCATGGCCATCGTTAGACTTAGTACAAAAAAAAAAAAAAAAAAAATTAACAAATAATTCTGTTTCTATCGTATATATATAGTTTTCTGCAAAAAGGGTGGCCACAAAACAAGCTGGTCATCTTGGTTTTCGATTGGTTTGGTTTCAGTTTAACTAAATACAACTAAAACATCAACTTGTTGTATTATATTAAATATCGCACCATTATACCATACTTTTCAATAAAGGGAATATTGATTTCATGGCGCATTAATCTCGATTTTTTAAAGTTACAAGTCCAATGAGACTACTTGGCATAAACAAAAGTAGGTGTAAAGTTACTATTTTGATTTTTAATCTTGTTGACAAATAGCATGCACTGTAGCAAATGCATTTAATTTGTTGCTGTACAAAATCATGAAAATTTGAGTAACCAGAAAAGAATTTCACATAGGGTTATCACCATTTTTGGAAGCATTTTTTATGATGTTTCTTCATCATATTCTCATCGGAGTTATTATATCGATATACAAAACTTATTTTATTACACTTTTTGGCTAGTACAAACGAATGCCATGTCTAGTCTTGTTTTTCTTTTGAAATTTAGTCCGAAATAATATTTCGTTTCAAATACTTCTTTCAAATGTTTATATCATGAAAGCGTGAGACTCTGAAGAAGACAGCCTGCAAAAGTCTCTTTGGAGTAGGATGAAGAAAATTATGTTAAAGTCCTCAATAACTCAGGCTATCTCGCTTCGAGTCAGTACCCAAGAAGTCTATTATATACCTATAATAAAAACAAAAATATTTCTATTAAAAATCTATACTTAAGAATGTTCATATTGAACGCATACAATTCTCACTATATTCCCATACATTGAGACTTATAACAAACGAATTATTTTGCCTATTTTTGTAGGTGGTATAGACAGATAGTATAGATATTGCCCTTTCGATGTATTTGAAATTGGTAAAACCGTTACTTTATGCCTTTATTTGCGGGTATGTACTACGTATACGATTCATTAGACGAAGTGATCATGGCGTAAAGTATACGTCTGGGCTGTCCTACAGTTATCAGTTTATATAAATGTTACTTATACGCCTAAAACATTGCGCTACATCAAACTTCGCTGCAAATGTCTGGATATAATATATGTAAATAATACATGAGCATATTCATAATAACTGATTTTGTTCACAACTTTTAAATTTTCTACTAACATTATTATCTTGGTCACTAGAAAAATAGTCCCTGTCGATTAAGATTTAGTAAGCACGGTCGGAGTAGACGCATACTGGAGTAATGTTCAATAAATACGAAGGCAGTCCCAAAACTGACATATAGATAGTGTCAGTAGTTTGAAAAAAATTGAATTTGGTAAAAAAAAACATATATTTCAAGTTTTAAGACGCCAGATTCTTTTGTGTTTTTAATCAAAAGTAAAATATTTCAGTGAGTTTGAAAACATTGGAAATATTGCCTACCGTTATACAATTCAATATTTAAATTTGGAAAGTCTCAGTCCAACTAATATTAAAAACGAGCTAAATTCTACTCCGGGGTTGCCTGTTTCTTCGTTTACGACTGTAAAATGTTAGTTAGCAGAATTTAAAAGAGGTCGTACGAGCTGCCAAGACGAACACCGTAGTGATCGACCAACTGAGGTGTCCATGCCAGGTACTGTTAAGAAAGTTCACAAAATAGTATTGGATAATCGTCGGCTGATGGTGCGTGAGATAGCTGGAATGATGTCAAAAAAATTCTATACATAGTATATTTGCCGAAGATTTGAAGATGAGAAAGCTGTGCGTGATATGGATGCCGCGCTTGCTTTCAATAGAGCAAAAACAGCGTGTTTGGCAACGTTGTTTTAAGGGGTTTGACAGCTCTTTCTATAAACAGGGCATAGAAACTCTTGAATATCACTGGAAAAAGTGTATCGAGCCAAAAGGGGATTTATGTTGAAAAATTAAGAAAATTCTTCACAATTTTTTTTATGTTTTCTTTGTTAGGTCGGCAGCGTCATGAAGATGCTTTAGTAGAGTGTTTGGCAACGTTGTTTTAAGGGGTTTGACAGTTCTTTCTATAAACAGGGCATAGAAGCTATTGAATATCGATCGAAAAAATGTATCGAGCTAAAAGAAGATTTATGTTGAAAAATTAAGCAAATTTTTTTTTTATGTTTTCTTTGTTAGGTCGGTTGGTTTCGGGACCACCGTCGTATATGTCTTAGACAACTATTTTGGAATTCAAACGTAATCTAATGTATAAGCATACAACGCAATGCAGCATAAACAACAGAGATATACAAAAGTTATACAATCAGTTCAATGATTCTCTAAAATTTCAAAGTATTTTAATAGTATAATTTGTGAACACATTCGAAATAGGTTTCTATTTCTGCAAGTACCTCACCATATAGCAGAAATCTTGTTCTCTCGGGCAACTTCTTGAGATTTGCAAACAGACAACAGTCGTTGAATGCAGATATGAAGAATACGAACTGCAATTCAAAGTTTTGCAACTGTAGTCATCACTTTGTGACAGGGTGCATTTATATATTTATTATTATTATTATTTTTTTTTTGTACTTTTGCTCTTGGACATCTGGAAACATTTTTGCAATTTATTGCTCTGCTTTGTAAGATAATCGATAAATGAAATACCATGCACATCACTGAATACGTAGAATATGAAATACTTTGCTTGGCTTTCAACGGATCCTTTCCACTTTGCATAATGCTAATTCTAATTGACGTCCGCTGTCATATATCGCAGGAAAAAAATTCGACTTATTGCTCTCAAACAGCTGCAAATTGTGCTCCAAATCAGGTTCAAGATTGACTGTCTGCAAACGCGGTACCCATTTTAAAAGGAATTTTTCTCATTTTTATAGGTATATCAAAATAGTGAAATATAACCTTTTATCGACTACTGAATGTCAGCTGTACCTTGTAATTCCACTTTTCGAATATTAAGAGTTCTTTTTGTGGTATCTTGAGTGTAACCAAGAGACGATCACAGCTTTAGAGAGCACCGGTGTCCTTACGACTTTGTTGAAGATCAGCAAACCATCATCTAATGGCTGTTTTCGAAGGAGAGGAATTACCAACGAAATTGATTCTTTCCATTGTTTACCAAACAGAAAAAAATAAACGTCGCTTAAAGTAACTCAAGCCCAAATGTTCTCAAATTCGCGAAATTTTTACAGGCGTTGTTTGAAGGTTAAAAATTTCGAAAGAAATATCACATTGTCAGGCCGATATATTATTTACTTAAAATGTTATACCAATTGTATCTCTAAGTGTTTGGTCGAGTTTGCCGTCATTCTCATGTTATAACATTGTTCTGACACTGAACAAATATCAGTTGGCTGTTCGTTATATAATATTCAATAGGAGACTTGCAAGATTGGACTTAATATTACTCGTTGCATTGAAAATTTCATTACCATACCAGGCGTCACGTAGGGTGCATTTAAAATTTACTAACCGTAGGCTAACTTAAATTTTGTTTTAACTGTTTATTATTTTCTATCCCCTTGCAAAAAAAAAAAAAAAATTAAATAAAAATAAAAAAAACAATAATAAATAAAATAAATAAATAAATAAATAAATAAAAATAAAATAAATAAATAAAAATAAAATAAATAAATAAAAATAAAATTATTTCCTGTGTATTTAAAATGTGACAAAAAGGAACGCCCTTCATTTTTGATAAATAAATTTGTATTTCGGCAAGCGCATTAAGAATTAGTATAACAATGTCGGTTTAACATGTTGTAATACAAGTTAATTATTTAATTACACAAACCGTATGAGGATTCTTTGCATTTAAAGAAAACTGTATCAATAATACGTATGGGGAATGGAACAATTTTATTTACACTCCAGTTATTGCCAAGTCAGCAAACAACAATACGATACTCTAACGTCTAACCCATAACCTTCCTTTACATTGTTATAGCACATTGAATCATATTGGTTTTATGGACGAATGTCTTAATGCGTTAAGCTTTTACGAACGTTGTAATTTATATTGATTTTAAAATTAATACAATTTCTCAAATTCATAACCTCATTGACAATGATGTATACGTTGCAGAAAATCCATTTTCAAATAACATATTAATCATGTAATATTCAATGGCTGTAGCGTCAGACATAGACCCTGCCCACCATAGTGAAATGAAGACAAACATTCGATATTATTTTAAATGATACGATATATTTTTTCACATTCCCAGTCATCCATCCATTCCCTGTTGATTTTCAAACTAACATCCCGCAAAGGAGGCTATCATTGTAGTCCTTTGTTTTGTTTATACCAAAGTTGGAGAAAAGTTGTGTCTTATCAAAATACTGATACTGCATAATTAAATACCTGAGCTGGAAACAATTTAGCCTTTAAAAGAGGAACAAACAAAAGAAAAGAAAAAAAACAGACACACAAAATGTAGCCAAAAAACGGTGACCACAAAAAACTTTTCTCATTTAAGGAACAAAATAACAAAACAAAGACAAGTTTAAGATATGGCAAATGAAAAAGTTTGATGACTCCGTAGGACACAACAAGAAAATAACTGAGTAACCCCAGTACCATAATCTAAAAAAAAAAATTAAAGAAATTTCGTTATTAAAGTCTAGAAGTGATATTAATTAAGTAACTGCAGCTTGGGGAAATGGTAGGTAAGATAAATTTGCTTTGCCTTTCAAATGCTTAAAATTTGAGGAAAAAAATCTCTAATAGCCAGGGTAAACCTAAAAAAACCAACAACCTCACTGTAAGAGATGCGTTCAGTTTCCGATATCATTAAGTTTACTTATTAGTTTCATGACATTCTCCACTCTGTGTCGGCGAGATTGAAGTAAAAGTTTAACTTAGTTGTGAACTCGAGATTGACAACTTGATTATATCTGGACAAGGAATAAAAACAAACTCCAAGAGATTGTTTTAAAACTAAATGTGATGAATAAATTCTTCGTGCAATTAGACGACGTGGTGGTTGATGGTGTTGGCGGTTCCATCGTAAAGAAGAGTCTAAAGTATGCTTGCTTACACATAAAAATAGTTCGTAAAGTGTTTGTCATCTGAGCAAGATTGCAGATGGATGATCAACAAATTGTTAAAGAATTTTAAGTGTAATGAAGTGTTGATGTCAAAGTTTAGCAAAGTTAGTTATAATGCAAAGAGTTTAGACAAATTACCATAAGTTAATCATGCATTAAATGTAATAAAAGTCTTGGGTTCACTCTTCTTTGTGGGAAACTTAAAGATATTTGAGCTATTTATCGAAGAGAAAAAAAGACAAAGTCTCTGTGCGGTATTCTGGAGAGCCGTAAATCTGCACGAAACGAAGGAAAGTGAATTTAGTGAAACAGATTTTAATTTGGAAAACAGTTGCAATTATATGAAATGTGATAGTTAAAATATACTGAAGGTCAGAACTGTAGTAAATATATTGCAATGTAATAACTTGAAAATTTCTTATTATACATAAAAAGTTACGATAATATAATGTACTAATTTCTCAAACCGTTCTGTATTAAAGAATGCATAGATTTATATATTTGGTTCATTTTCATAATACTAATAAATTTCATTAATAAATAAATAATGTTGAGAGTCCTTTTTGTTATAGATATATATATTGATATATAAAATTTTATCCGTGGAAGTAGAATAGAGAGTATTTCACTTGGTCAAAAAAAAAACTATTGCTGGGTATGCTTTTCGTTAGTGGAGAGTATTGCACTTGGTCAAAATCATCAAATAGTTCTGCCGATAGGTTGGAATGAAAAAGTCACTGTCGACAGAACTATTTGATGATTTTGACCAAGTGAAATTCTCTCTATTCTACTTCCACGGATAAAATTTTATATATATATATGATATTATATATATATTATATATATATATATATATATCTTTATATATATAATTCTACTGTACGGGCGTTGTCAGTGAACTCCTCCTAAACGACTGGACCGCTTTGCATAAATTTTTGTATATGCGTCTGGGTGGTGCCCGGGATGGTTTAGATTTACAATTCGGTCCAATTGGACGGTCCAATTGGTGCGTAGGTTTGGTGCACATATCTTAAGTGCTACTGCAAATATGGGCGGGATTGGACAATGAGGCGTGGTACCTCCCATACAAACCATAAATTAAATATCCATGGCCTTTCTTATTATAATAGACCGATTGGCATGAAACATTTCCAATAAAAATAAAATTTTAAGGCAAAGCAACGTTTGCCGGGTCGGCTAGTATATATATATATATATATATACCGGCTGTCTAACTGATCATCGCCTAACTCAAACGGATAGAACTAGAATCATGAAAATTGATGTCCATACTTTTTAAAACAGGGCAAAAGTACTCAATTCTCAATTCTGAATCGCCATCTACTTTAAAGAGCTAAAGTTAGAAACACGATGGGACAAACACGCGGTAAGAAGGAGTTTATTGAAATTCATGTTTTCAGGTGTAAAATCATTGTGAAGAGGGATAAATCAGGACTGACTGATCCTTTCCAGCCTTGCCAGAGCGGCGGTATTGACACTAAGCGTATAATCCGTTAAAACAATGTCAGAAGGAAATTCGTTCTTTTGAAATATAAATAAGACAGAAAGAGGATCTAAATGAAAAATCGAGAAATTATGCAATCTATCAAACAATTATAAGCTTTCAAATCGAAACAGGAAACAAATGAGACAAATTTTTAAACATAGTGGATCTAAAAACTGAAACTGAAAAGACTTTACTCAAAGAGCACATTCCACTTGTGGCCGATTCACAGGAATTTTACAAAAATCGCGTTTTCGGAGATATACTCGTATATACATATAAATAAATAGAAATATAAATATAAATATAAATACAAAATCAGTTCTTCCCTGATCAAAATGTTGAAGTCAGAAGCGCGGTAATTCACACGAAGTTTATTTTCTGAATGAATTTTTACTTAAAATGTGGAATCACGCGTACTAAGTAGCGGGGAGTTGCCAGTTATAAATATAATAAGTTATGGTGTGCATTCTGAACCATATTAATGTTTCTCTTTTTATTTTATCTTGCACATATCCATTAATATGTGTATTTTTTTCTGTTCCGAAACTATTTATTCAGAGAGATAATATCAAAATTTTAATTTTCCCTCGGTTTCGAAGAGTAAAAGGTCGACTTGTAGTTTCAATCAGATTTTTCCGCTTTTATGCAGTTTAATATTTATAGCGGTTAATTTACGTGGCAACTTATAAAAAAACCGGAGCAGCACTATTGCATCCAATATTGCAGACATTTAGTTTGCTAGAAATCATGGCGCATATCTGATAAGGGAGATTTTAAAGCCTTAAAATTATCCATCCCCTGTGGCTTTAATATACCCAGCCATACTAATATTCGTTACCGAGCAAAATGTTATTCAGATTTTAAAATTACATCTGTCATTTTAAATATTTCATGCAATAGTAACAGTATTAAAAATTTTATTTGAAAAATGCAAATTTTCTTACAGCACTTGTCACTGAGCATCATTTGTCGCACATTTTATGAACTTCAATAACATTAAAGCAATAATTATTAATTGGTTATTTTCCTCGCACTTGCTGCCCGCACTTGAGCACTAAATTTGCATACATATAACAGCAGTGCGCACACAAAAAATGCCAGCGTCAATGCAGAATAGTTACCATGGCGAATATCAAGCGACCAATAAAGTCACATCGCATTCAAAATTTATGCTACAGCACGTTATTAACTTAACTTTACGAATCTCATACCGTGGTTCGCCGTTGAAAAGGGCCACTAGGAGTCAGGGGCAGAAGCATTGGCCATGCCATGAATATGTTTACTGACGCTGCACAGTATAGTTATAATATTCTAGTTTGCACTTCAACTGTATACATCCTTGGTTACACTTTTTTGTATTCTGTCACGGCCCACATCGCCTCTTTTTTTATGCAAAAGTCCTTCTACACTTTTCAGTTCCATTCTTTTCAAATTGGTTATAGCCCCTCACGCCCTCACACAGTAGATGAGGTGTTTGATTGCTTAGCATGGATGACTTGGAGTGCTTTATAGTGTTGCTACCGCGCTCAGTGGCTCAATACAGCTTCTTTGACTGGAAGTTAAGTGTAGATGGATGGGGTGGTTGGTTAGGGACGATGTTTACATTTACAATTGACAATATCATCAAGTACACTGTAATAATGATGGTGATTGCTAGCACTTCTTGTTGTAGTCATAGTTACGGATATGCAGCAATTACGAAGAAGTTATATTGCGTCGCGGTTGAATTGAAAGCCATACTAGGACTCATTAATATCTTAAAGAAATAAATACAGAATAAAGAGCGCATATCATACAGAAACCAAATTAGATTAGAGTACATTCTTCTTTCTCTCAAAATTGTATAGATTACATAACAAAAGTCATCAATCAACAGCACAAAAATCAAACTGGATTAGGGTACATTCTTCTTTCTCTCAAAATTGTATAGATCACATAACAAAAATCATCAATCACGTTTCAAAACCTTCAGCGAAAGCACAATCTGTCAACAAGTACTGGGAATTGTGCCCTAAAAAATATAATACGTGTACTGTTTATTCAAATTTTTTATCGCCTTCAAAGCAATTCTTCAAACAATAATGGAACCATCAACATATTTCCCAAACACATTTTCCGGAAGAGTTTGCGAGTAGTTCTAGCCATGAATTCTCCTTTATGTCTTCTATAAACCGAAAAGGTGCGACTCGAAGTGGCAGTTTGAGTCTTGGAAAGAAGAAAAGAAAGCCAACCAGAATCATACCAGGTGAATAAGGAGGTTTTTCGGTAATCTTTGTTGAGTTTTTGGCCAGAAAATTTGTTCACAATCATAGTCTTTTGAGACAACGTGTCATGCAATATCTAATATCCAAAATGTTTCACAAATTTGGCTTTTTGCGACGAAATTGCTCTCTCGAAGGTATCGTAATTGCTCTCGCTCAGATCACTTTCTTTATTAACTTTGTGACCTTCTGCTAATAATAATACAGATTGCACAACACTGCGATAATGAAGGAAAAAAACTGTTAACTATACCTCGATTGTTTACGTGGTTTCTTGGTTTTAACTCAGTTGAAAGGCGCAATTTCGAAGCTGGATGACTGTTGTCAAAAACGTAATGCCATACCTCACCACTAATTATTATGCATTGTAGAATGCAGGGTGAAATTTGCTCGTTCTAGCACGTCTTCAGCAACTACTACGCAGTTATAGCTATACTGTGCAGCGTCAAAAAAAAAATCAAATTTTGTTCGGAACTAATTCAGTAGCAATGCGTTTCATTGTCAACTGATCATGTAAAATAGCATGACTTTTTTCGTCAGATATAGAAATTCTACGACTATTTCTATCAAATTTATATGACGATTTGCAATCATTATTTCCTCGACTTTATCGACGTTAACCTCAATTGAAGACTTTGATGGCCGACAAGAGCTATTCAAATCTTCCACCACATCTCGACCGCTTTTGCACTGTACCACTCCACATCGAATTTCGGCACACGAAATTCCATTTACAATACAAATTTTGTAACAAATTTTGAGACAAATTCCATGTTCGATATTTTTATCGCAAAATACATTTGAAATTAACTGACAAAATCGACCACAGTAAACAAACTTAATAGCAGCTCGCGCTCAAACTCCGCGTCAGTATAGAAGACAGTTGCGCCAACTAAGTGACAAAAATAATTTTGAGACCTCCTTTAAAACGATTTTTTGAATGAGGAATTATTGATACCTTTCTCTCAGAATGTGCATGTAGGAAAGAAATTGCATAAGAAGAGGACAACGACTGGTTGTCTGAAATTGAAAGATATTGGCCGAACAAACTAAGCAACACCGCTAAATAGTAGCCTAACCATTTACGAAATTCCGAACGTATCTTGAATTGAAATGATTGATACTCCACCCCCCGCACATTTAATATGTGGTAACAGAAACATTTCCACTGTTTCGCCTCATTACAATCTCATGAACGGAATATAAGCCCATTTCAAACACTAAAACCAATATGGGTTCTACAGATGAGTATAGGCAAACCGCCAACTAAAGGGTGTTCCAACAAGAACGCAAGATTTAAATTTGGCGCCATTCGAAGTGTCATTGTTTGACATTTAAACAATTAGTTATTGTTTGCTAGTAGAAGGTACGAAGTTAGTTAAAATGGAGCGCTACACGAATGAACAACGCATTCTCATTGTGAAATTGTTTTACTAAAATGGTGAAAGTTTTGCGGCTACAGTTCGCAAATTGCGATCAATTTGGGATCACAATAATGCTCCAAAAAAATCAACTGTAAAGAGATTAATGGATAAATTTGCCAAAACTGGGTCTGTTAGTGATGTAAAGACAACAACGCTCTTTCGACCAGATCAATCGACCAAAAATGTCGCAGCTGTACGTGATGTTGTCGCTCAAACTCCATCCACCTCGATTCGACACCGAGCTCAGCAAATAGGTGTCTCCAAATCCACTAAGCAGTGAATTTTGGTGAAAGATTTGCATCTTCATGCATACAAAGTTCAATTGACTCAGGAACTGAAGCCAGCTGACCATGGACAGCGAAGGGAGTTCGTTAATTGGGTATTGGAGAGACAACATGAAAATGCTGATTTTGCCGATAAAATCATCTTCAGTGACGGAGCCCATTTCCATCTTGATGGCTTCGTCAATAGGCAAAATTGTCACATTTGGGGTGAGGAAAATCTTCGAGTGATTCACGAGAAGCAAATGCATCCTCAATGTGTCACTGTGTGGTGTGGATTTTGGGCTGGAGGAATCATTGGACCTTTTTTTATGAAAATGAGACATTTCAAGCGCAAACAGTCAATGGTGTTCGGTATCGTGAAATGATAACCAGTTTTTTCGTGGCTAGAATTGAAGAAATGAATGTGGAGGGCATGTGGTTGCATCAACAAGACGGCGCCACATGTCATACAGCCAGAGAAACAATTCAATTGCTACATCAGTCATTTAAATCTTGCGTTCTTGTTGGGACACCCTTTACAACTCATACATTATTTGTAACATTCTGGTAACCTCGTCAAATTCCGAAAACAGCACCTGGCCCGCAGTTCATTGCAATTGAGTCGTCGGTTTTATAGACACACACACATGAACGTTTATATATGTATATTTCAAATTTTATTCTTTTTTATACATACATAGACAACACATAGACAATACTAAGATTTGCTGACTATATTAGTTCAATTATTAGTTAAGAACTTAAAATACTGCAACGTGTATTTACATTTAAATTTCTGCTGAGGTCATTGAAATTGGCAAGTTTTGTAATCATCACAATGTGAAAGAAAAAAAAACACAAAGTCGATACATTGTCGATTATTTGACAAAAACAGGCAAACCATAATTTGCAAACCTCATAGGAATTGAGCCAATAAATGAAACATCAAGAAACGAAATAATTTAATTATGCAAATATATCCTCTTTGACCTGTTAAGAAAGAAGAAAGTACACAAAAACCAAAACTACAGCAAATGCTGCACCATCAAATAACCCCCATCGTTTCCTACTTTAGATCGTCTCATTCATACCGCATGAATATTATTATTATACATGTACGAATAAAATTACGCACACTTATTATACGCCTACAAGGAATTTATTTTCTTTTTGCTATGCATATTTTCAGTTTTGTTGGCCTATTTGATTATTCGCCATATCCTGATAACCATCTTTATTATTATTACAACTCTTGCATATTTTAAGGGGGGCTTGACAGCTTTTTTAGACGTTTTCTGTTTCCTTTTCGAGGAATTCAGAAAATCTCCAGACCGTAGTCATTTCAATTTTAAGCCTTGTTGTTGTTTTCATTTTGCTGACTTTTGCGCAAACTGGAAATTGATAATATTCGTTTGCTTTGCTTATTGTTCGCCTGACTTCGATATAATCAACGACGTTTTTTGTCTGAGTTCACCAGCTTTTGCTGGTAGGCAATTCTCACGTCAATTTCGGATATCGATTTGGTTCTTTACTGGGCTTAACCTTAACGTTCGTTGTAATATTAAGGATATTTCTTTTTACTATTCCATTGCTCAATACGAAATTTGTCCTTGTTAACAAGTTTTTTTTTTGACTTGGCATTATTTTGTTGTTTGTGGGAATTGCAAATTTCTCGGAAGGTACGCCAATGTGGAAGCGATTGAAAAGTAGACAAATTTTAAGTGAGTTAAAACTCTATCGTTGATATGCAAGCTCAGTTATAATGATTGAAAAGACTTGAAACCTTAATCGTGCATACTTTAATCCTAATACACAAAGGGCACCTATTACCATTAGTAAATGTAGGGGATTGGCAAAAGAAAACCTTCCTTATCTGAAAAGCAAAAGGGATGTTTACATATTTTGGTCATATTTTTATTCGGTATAACAATAATTTAGTAACGAGTGATTAAAAAAACGTTACTTTATTCCAATTTGATGAGTATATCTTCATTATTTTTTGAACAGGAAAATTAAAAACTATCTTCGTTTTGTAGACACCGTATAATACAGTATAGAAATACCTCTCGCAAAACTACAAACCTAATGTTGTCACTGGCTATTACTCTTTGTGTGATTGATCTACGATGTGTAGAAACACTAAAGGTATTCATCAGTTAAAAAGTGCATAAATTACGTATAATACATATACAAAAAAAAAAAAAATAATTAAATTTTATTTAGCCCTATTTTCTTTTTAAGTGAGTTTGATTTTGCGCAAAAAACATACAACATTTAGCATTTCCCAGATTAAAATGTACATTAGATTAACCAAATTTTTGTTCGAAATGTGATAACGGAAAAGTAGGACGGGATTCGCGGCTTCTGCTTTTCGTAGTCCTTAGGATCTAGTCCAGGACATCCTATTTTGAGAGATATTTAGCCTTCAATAATTCAAGTTTTCAACCCGTTATAAGTACGTATGCATCTTACAAATGATGGAAATGATTTTTACTAATTACAGCCACTCAAACTGGCAGCCTATTTTCTTCTATTGAAACTAACTTGGTTTTTAATATTTCGCCTTTTAAAAGGTCGATTTCTTTAGTAAATACGAAGAATAAATTTTCCTATTATTTAAATTGGCGTTTTTCAAAACCACAGTTTTCTGCAGTTAACGAACAAACCTTAATAGGCATACAAATACAGCAATTAATTAATTTCAGTGGACGCACTTTTGACATACAATAATCTCATGCACGTCATAATGTACAAATTATTCAGGGTGGCGCACGAATCGTGCTACTGTCAGCTGTCAATAGTGATGGTTATTTAAAGATGTTGGAAAAATTTTTTTTCCTAGAACTGCGCCGAAGACGTATCCGTTTCAACACCATCTAGTTCCAGCAACATTCAGCAACTTCACACTTGGCCAGACCGGCTATGGCGCAGCTCCAATTTCTGCTGACCGCCAAGATCACCTGATTTGACTGCACCAAACTTTTTTTTATGGAGTTATATCAAGTAAGAGGTGTACAAAACGAATCCAAGGAATTTGACAGAATTGAAGCAGTCTATTAAAATAATAATTGAGGCGATCCCGCAATGAATAGTTTTCTGATCAGGTGACGCATATACGTGAATGAGCATGGATGTCATTTACGGTCTATCACCTCCAAAACAAATTAGTTACATAAAATAAAATTGAATTTTCTATACAATAAAAAAAAAATAAATAAATAAATGAAATACAAAAAAAATATTTAAATTCCATATTGTAGTACAATTAGTGCGCCACCCTGTATTTGTATGCATCACAAATTTAACAGCACTCATATGCCATCAGGTAAGGCATTAACTACGCGTATGCGCCAAATAATCCAGTGACGACAAGGGAACAGGCAAAAATTCACACAAGCGCCAAAAGTTCCACAAATCCAAAGTTTATATCCCCTACACCACCATGTTGCATTAAGTTAAGGAGTAAATGGTCAAATTGTTGAAAAACATCGATAGGCCAGTTTTGTCCTGGTGGATCGGTTGCACTCCAATGTACCGACTCAACTCTAGATAGGTGGGTCTTCTACAATAAATGTATTTCCTTGATTCTTTTAATGGCCTACAATTAAGGCATTTATAAATTTTGAAATTAGAATGGCTTTTTCTAGCATACTCTATTCAATTAGCTAATAATAGTCAACACTTTTGAAAGATTACTTAAAGCTCTCATTATTTAGATTGTTCAAAATTATCACGTCAGATTTGGATCCAACATCACAATTATGGCATTTATAAATTTATAAATTAGAATGGCTTTTTCTAGCACATTCTATTCAATTAGCTAATAAAAGTAAACAATTTTGTTCAAAATTATCATGTCAGATTTGGGTCCAACATCTGTCTAAAGGGGCTTCATTCTTATTGAGTTGATTTCGACGATTTTAAGCCTTATCTGCTTGTGATACTGGAATACTGCTATCCAAAATTTATGGTGTATATGACCATTATTTATAGTTGTTATACTTGGAATAGGGATATTCGCCCCATAAACGGGACAATAAAGAAACAAAATTCGAGATGAAATTTTCTGTGGTAAATCTACAAGCACTTCATGTAAATAATTTGAGAAAAAAGCGATAGGACGAACCTTTGAGATCTCTTAAATGAAGAGCGTCTGAATCCCCCCATTTAGAGACTGAATTGAGCCTAAGGCCAGACCAAAAGTGTATAATCCTTGATGCAATTTCAAATTGGGCAATTCTCTCTAAGTTATTCAAAAACGACAATAGGTCTTCGATTAGCTTATTGGAAAGTATACTTTCCTACAGTCTGTGCATAGTTTCACTGCATAGGGATTCGTTTATATGCTAACTATTGTGTGGTGAATTGTCATCATCACGTTTCGCATTTTGTCCCAAAAATTTGGTATAGCAAAACGCCATATTTTATGAATATTCTGAAAAAATCTCCCCATGAAGCGAAATCGATTCGCTTTATGAGCAAGTCATTCAACAGATATTATTGTTGACTTCATAAATCTGCAAATAGAATGATAGTATGATGATAGATGATATATTAGTGATCGGATACATACTTTTTGATTTGTGTATCTATATCCATATGTCTAAGGACTAACATATCACCCTAGGTCTAATATCAACTAATGATACACTCGAAGACCTTCTGTACACAATAGCTTGACATGAATTCTTATTATATTCTTTTACCAAAGGGGTTGGTTTTTATAATTTCAAAAATAAAGACGCTGTCATTTCCTACTATCTGTCAGAGGATGATTAAACATATTTTCACAAGTTGCGCCATCGCATTAATATTAAACAGTCACTGAAAGTAAACAAACTAGTAGATTGTTCTAAACAATTGAGAACCAAAGCAATGTCTTATTATTTTTTCGGTTAGACGAAACTTTCAAATTGATCCTACTGTACTCAAGATTATTTAAGATATCTGTTATATGCCGACAAGAACGAAGATTAGTTAAGTTAATCGTTTTTGAATTTTATTCTAAATTGTGCGCAATTTAAAGTGCAAACGATTCAAAAGTTTGTTCATCTTTGTTCGAGCGCAGTCCAGGGATCTGAATGCAGTTAAGCAACAACCGAAGTAGTTGGTTTCTTCGGGCGTATCGGCCAGTAGAGGGTAATAAAGTCATGAATTAATTGCATTACAATGATCATGTAAATTAAAATATTTACGACATTTAAAAATCAAATCGGCCGAAAATGTTCGGTAATAAATAATCTTTCTGCAAGACAGCGTACGTATTCAAAAGTGGAAAATAGAAATGGAGTTGAACTACATGTCTAAACCTAATCCATTATATATGACAGATTTAGTCTTCCATTGAGTGTTTCCTGTTTCTAAATCATAAAAAGAATGTCGGCTGAAAAGGGTCAATCAATTCAAATGATAAAGTCTTCACCAAAACATGTTTATTGTCAGAATTTTCATAAAATTGAAATTCGCTGTATAGCGACAATATTTTAATTTGTTTACACCTTATGTGATGTCTAAAAATTGCAGTATTGCTCTGGAAAACGAAAATGATTAAAAACACAAACTTATTTTATGAAAGTCAGATGGTGTTCGATTAAAATATAGCAACTAGGTAAACTTAGCATTTGCTGCTGACATCTAAAGCAGGTTTGACTGGTGCTTTCCGTAACAACTCAGCAGCGATTGTTGAAGTTTTGACAGTTGCCTTCTGTAAAAAGTGCTGCAATCTAATTTGAAATGTAATGCTAAACTCCTTACCAGTATGTTGATATAGAATATGGGTAGGAGAAGAGGTTTTGGCACTTGCCAATTGAAAGCCCATTATTCTGTGTATCTAAATTCGAATCCAATTTTACATTGGATTCGATCAAACATTTTGTGAAATGGTGAGAATACGTTTAAAAAAAAATAAAAAATAAAATCCTGTCTCGAAACATCTATTATGTTTTATTTATTATACACAAAGTAAACAATGCGGACAACCCTTCTAATTTAGATATATTTTCACCTCACGAATCGCCATGGAACCTTCGGAAAATGAAGATGCCACTACTAGTGACTTCATTGCCGTTTACTTACATATGTAATAAAACGAGGTGTCAGTAGCTGATACATTCAGAAAAACATTTACTTAATTAAAGTTACTCAAGTGTCTACACTGACATCATGCAAATTGCTAATATACTCTTAGATGATATTAATAAATCAATATTGCATGTCTGGCAGGTTAATGCATTCTATGTGGTTAAGATAAAATAATGATTTATACGTAGTACACCTGAATTTCAACAGACTGCTAGCAATTTTACTTTGTCACTCAAACAGACTGTCGACGTAGAGCAAACCATGAAGTTCTAACACAAATATTGTTGGTGCTGTCATCAAATACCGCCAGAATTCTTGTACGTTTCACCAACCACTGCTTTCCATATGGTCTATATATAGATTTCAATGGTATACCTCAATATTCATCCGCCCTGTAGCTCAAGAACAATGAATTTAAATTGAAATTTATAGTAAAAAGAGATTATAGCAACCAAACCTTATCGAAGCACAACCCTGCTGTTACGTTATATCATTGCACATGCAAGATCCTTTGAATAATCTACTAACTTTTAAGGATTTTATCAATTTGTACTGTTCTTGACTAAGGTATTAAATGCCTGCCAAAGAACTTGACCACCTGTTCCAAAGAGCATATGCCAGTCTCCATGATATGTATCTGGCAGCTTGTTAAGCTCCATTTACAATTAATTATTTATGCATATTCATAATTAATTTATTTTGACAAATAATTATTGCAAACAAGAGAGATTTTTTTGTTGTAATTGTGTGGCAGAATAACTAACAATGAACACAAATCCTGTACAGAGACAAGCAGTTAACATAGGCATCATATTATAATGAAAACTAATAATGTATGTGTGTATGTGGTTATAAAATGTACATGTTTGTAGCATTAACAGTTATCATAAGGATTTAACAGGATACTAAAATTTCGACATATCTAATACCACAGCCTTTCAGTACAATCTCTATCTCCATATCGCTCTTGATTTGATGTAAGGATGCAAGGACTTGCTACTGGTATGTGTTAGCTACAAAATACTAACATTCATGACAATGTTAAATCTCATTTAAACTTGTATACACACTATGACACACATAGCTATTTATACAATGTCGCACAGACACACTTGTCATATAATCTAGCCTACCTAGTGTGTATGTACGTATCGTTAGTAAGTCAACCAACTATGTGGGGTCACAGTAATTTGTATGTGTCTACGTGTGTATACTTGCGTTGATTGCCGGGTTTCTGCGGTTATATAATTGTAAAACATACGTGGTTTTGTGACAGTCACAGATTAAGCTATTGTGATGATTATATTATCCATTATATAATTTATTATAAACGATAACAAACAAGTTATTTTAAAGACTTTGTAAGGTATTTAGTAATAGCAAATTTTTCAAAGTAATGATTTAATTTATATTTCATATAACACATGTATAATTCATACAAAAGCGCACTATTTGACCATTCCCATTACTATAAGAGCTTCGATTTGATTGATGAATATCATAGCAAGAGATTAGACATATTTTTCTGAATAAAAAACTCTACCAATGTGACATATTAGGACAAATTTACGAAGGCGGTCCCATAACTAGTCGGCCCTAACAAAAAAATCTCAAAAAAGTTGGGAAAAATGTCCTTATTTTTCAACACAATCTTCCTCTTATGTGGCGACTGGAACAGACATACTTATCTATTATACGCCGACCGTAGAAAATAATTCCAAGCGCTTCGATCTTTTGCACTTCTCCTCCAATTCGTCACGCCAAGTCCCGATAATACTTCAAAAGGCAGGTCCTTCATGACCAGCCACACATGACAGCCACATGACCCAGCCAATGCAATCGCTGTATGTTAATGCGTTCGACCACGCCGATGTCGGCATATAGCTCATACAGCTCAGTGTTCATGCGACGCATATACTTCCCGTTAACGACGATGGGTCCACATATATTTTCCTGAGTATTTTCTTTCGAAAACTGCCAGTACCGAGTCATCCGCTTGCGTCATAACCCAGGATTCTGCGCCATATAACAAAAAACGTAGAGGCAACATCTGCTACAGTCGGATTTTTGTTTGCCGAGAGAGGGCCTTATCATTGAATCGCTTGCTTAGCCCTCTTTATCTTCATGCTGGCATCATTTGTTTCGTTTAGAACGGAAGCGAGGTAGATGAAATTCTTCCACCACTTCAAAATTATAGTTGTCATCGTTCACACAGCGTCCCAAACGAGTAGACTCTTTGTTCGTTGAAACCAATATCTTTGTTTTGTCCTCGTTTACCACTAGACCCATTTTCGCTGCTTCCTTCTCGATGCCTGAGAAGGCTGCAGTAACATCTCGCAGTTTTCTGCCAATGATGTAACATTTGGCCAGACGATGGTACCAAACGTGTTAACTGCAGCTTTCCTCATAATCATCTCTCCAACAGTATGTTGAAGAGATCGAACGACAGACTGTCACCCTGCCTAAATGCTCGTTTGGTGTTAAATGGCTCGCTTATTTGCTTTATTTAATGTCGGCAATTATGTATGGAATACAATATCAGATAAATGTCCGCCTCCGTTAGCCTCACAAATGCGAGCCCCTTTTGATCACATTTTTCACTACATTTTTACACATTTCACCTCATATTTCATTAATTTCATCACGAATATTTTGTTTGAGTTGCTCAAGCGTTTCTGGTTCGTTTGCACAAACATTGCTTTTCAGATATCCCCAGAAAAATTAGTCTAGAGCAGTCAAATCAGGTGACCGTAGAGGCCAATCAACATCACTATTTCTTGAAATAACTTGTTGTGGAAAAAAGTCTCGCAGTAATTCCATTGCAATCCTGGCTGTATGCGATGTGGCACCGTCTTGTTGATACCACATGTTAATCAAGCACAAAGCATGCAGTTGTGGCGTTAAAAAGTTTTCAATCATATCACAATATCGCTCCCCATTGACAGTTACCGTTACGCCATTTCCAGTCTCAAAAAAGTAAGGTGCAATGATTCTTCCTGACTAAATTATATACCAACTGTCACTTTTAATGGATGTAAAGGTGACGTCACAGTAATCGATGATTGATTTTGATAAAATGTTTTAACGATTAAAACAGGTTGGTTTATCGAATATTTTTCCATAATAAATTTGCCTAAATTTGCCGTCTCTATTTCACGACTGCTAAATATGAACTGTCAAGACTAATGTTTACTAAAATGGCGGCAAAACAAAGTAATTTACCTTCCCAACGGACACCCTGTATAAGCAATAGAGTGACAATTAAATTTACGGGGAAAGTTATTGAGTTCTAAAGTTATTTATGTTGTCCAACCTTTCGGTACATGGTCTAACATCGCAAGGTGTAAAATTAAGTGCAAATTAAGCATTTTTTGCCTTAGGTATTTCTTTATAAATATGAAAAGAAAAAAACCCATATTTTAACGAAAATCTTTAATATGTGCCGATGTTATTGAAAATTCGCGTGACCGCTTTTTGAAACATTATAAACTGGAAATCATAAACAGAAATCTGTAAGAAATGCAACGTCTCTACGGGAAACCAATTAGGAAATTTATTAACGCGGCCAATTTAAGAGAAAATATAGTCCGTTTTCTTTTTTACATACGTTGGAAAAATTGGTAACACCTGATACGAACGCCTTTGAGTAGATTTCTGATATTACCAATATATTACCTCAATGTCCTCATGATGGGAAGATTTGTTAAATTGTACATTTTCTTAGTCTCACTTAGGCCAACGTTTTTTTTTTTCAATCGTCGAAGCATGCGAAATATTCGGCTTCCGGTATGGCATTCAAAACGCGTAGCCATCAACGTTGAATCTCTCCTGTCGCCTCGAAACTGTATGGCCTGAAGTATTAGAAGTTACGCGGTGTCAAATCAGGTAGATTCCTTGGTTGTGGGCTGGTCTTTTTTTTTTTTTTTTTTTTGAATATTTGGCGATAAACTCAAGCTGGATCAAGCTGGATAAACTCAAGCTGGATCGCATTATGGGAATGCAAAAGCCAAGGATATGCGATTCTCCAAGAGAACAGCCTAATGTTTAACACTCAAATGATATTTCTTATTGGCTTGGCCCAGCGAAAGGACCTGATGATGAACAATTCCTTGATAATCGAAGGGAACTCTCAGTATAATCTTGAGTTTTGAGCGATTTTAATGAAATCTTTTCAATCCTGCTTCATCTCTGGCATTGTATTTACTCAATTGGACGGTTGCTTCCCGTAATAATAATTACGACATTTCAGTAGCCAGAAATCATCTACTAGAGATTTCAAACCGATCTCTTTTTCAAAAAATGTACTGCTTTTGGTACGAATCGAGATTTAGGCAGTCTGATGCCCAAAATATGTTTTAAAATAAAGTTAACTGATGCATTTGAAATGTCAACATCGTCAACGAAGGCAGCAATTGTTCATTGACGGGGTCTAGCACCAAACCTCAGATTTGTTAGACGATCTTCGTCTTGAATTCGTTCTTAGCGTCCTTTAAACTAATTATGCTACATATAATAGAATTATATTGTATATTTATATGCTACACATAATATAATATAAGCATTTCTTTCAGGCAAAGTCTGTCCACTGAATGGTATATCCTAAGCATTATAATCTAAACATTTCCGCAACAAAAATTCCATTTCATAAACGAAGTTTAAATTTAAACTTCTTTGCTCAACAAAAACACACTTTGTAAAAATTTATAAAAGCACTTTTTGCCTCATTCAAAACTAATATCAGCTCAAAGATCAATAACATTTATGATCTGAAATTTGAGACAGAGGTTTGTCTTAGGTGTCAACTTACAAAATAAATATCTCTACGATTCGTAAATCAAATCCTTTAAAGGATCTGTAATGTTAAACAGAAGCCTTGTCCACTACTAAAGAATTAATAGTATACTCGTACAGAATTCGAAAGAAGTAGGTAAGAGCTTTACAGTGGTAACCTGGAATAGAACATATCACAAAGAAATCCCAAAATTTATCTACAAGAAGCATAATACATTAAGCGTAAAAACAGATTTTTGCAATTATTTTTACGCCCGGCCAAAGTATGGGCATCAGGTCAAATATGCAGTATAAGTAAAGGGTGTCCCAACGAGAAAGCAAGATTTAAAAAAACAGTCAATGGTGTTTGATATCGTGAAATGATAATCAGTTTTTTCGTGCCTAGAATTGAAGAAATGAATGTGGAGGGCATGTGGTTTCAACAAGGCGGCGCCACATGTCATACAGCCAGAGAAACAATTCAATTGCTGCATCAGTCATTTCCCGGTGGTGTTATTTCGCGTTTTGGAGACCAGAATTGGCCGCTTAGATCGTGCGTTTTAACACCATTAGACTTTTTTCTTTGGGGTTTTTTTGAAGTCGATGGTTTACGCGAATAAGCCGACGACGGCTTAAGTCTTAAAAGAGGAAATTGGACGCTGCATTAATGAAATACCACAGAATTTATGCAAAACGGTCATTGAAAATTTCATTAAAAGATCGCGTGTGTGGCAGCAAAGCCGCGGCGACCATCTGTCCGATGTGTTGTTCCATACATAACCTCATTCTGTTTATTTTACGATATAATAAAGTTTCACGATTTTTTTTTTTTTAATATCTGTATTTTATTTAAAATTTAAATCTTGCGTTCTTGTTGGGACACCCTTTAGAACATAGAGTATATTGTTTGAAGAAACTCATATCTTTAGACAGGTTTTGAAAATGGTCTAGCCCATGAAATAGACCAGGCATCTAGGAGATTTTTTTATATAAATCGCTTTAAAAGCAATTTGTCTTAATATTGGGTTGTTCGGAAAGTTCGTTCGGTTAATTCGTTAATTCACTATACGTCACATAGAGTTCCTCCCACCCCTTCTCTAAACTCTTTAGTATTGTTTACTTGTGTTGTCGCTCTATTCGTAAGTGATTACAGCGTTTTAAAAAAGTTTTAAAAAGTGGTAAAAATGAGCGGAAAAGATCATTTTAAGTATATTATGCCGTATTGTATCCGAAAAGGGAAACCGGCTGCTAAAGCCAGCCGAAAAATAAAGTCTGTTTGTGAAGAAAACGAACCAAATGAGAGAAATTTCCAGAAATGGTTTAAAAGATTTTCAACGTGCGACTTCTCCGTAACAGACACTGTCTGATTAGGAGGACAAAAAAAAGAGAAAAAAAAACTGCTTTAAAGCTAATGTTGTAACAAATTGCAATTTACTAATAATTAAAGTAGGGAGAATTTGTAGTGTTTGTAAACAAAAATATATATTTCAAATTAGTAACGTAATCGCAACGTTTGAAAATATGTGCAATAATATTCAACAACCAACACGTGATTCAACTTAAGGGTCTAATGCACAAAAGAAAAGAAAATGGTCAATAAAAAATAAGAAATTTATAATAATAGCAGTATAATGATCTAACCAAGTTATCTTAAAACATGGTCTGCCCCTCTTTCCATTGCTAGAAGAGATCTTCTCTATTAAGGGAGGGCAGTTCTTCATTGATTTTGCGCATATTAAAGGACTCTGCTGTATTACGTGAGAACACAGAACTGGCCCTATTAATAGGTCTATGTGTGAGGGCAGTCTGTTTCCAGATGTCACTCTGGATATGCGACGTATTTAAGGTGGCTTTGATTGAGTTTTAATTATTGTTAATTTCCGTGCAACAATTAGGGAAATAGCTGAAATAATCAAGAAAAATAAGTCTCAGCAGTTCACGGAGTTATAAAAGAGCTCGGATTTGTGAGCAACTTCGATGTGTGGATAACTCACTCTCTCACCGAGGCCTCACAATGCGGACCCGCAAAAAACTGTCAGAGCTTGGGTGGGAAGTTTTACCTCATCCACCGTATTCCCCAGACCTCGCTCCGTCCGACTATCATCTATTTTGCAGTCTGAGCAATCACTTGAAGGATTTGAATTTCAATAACGACGAGGAAGTGAAACATCGAATTGAATGCTGTTTTTGAGAAAAAAAACCACGCGAGTTTTATGAGAGAGGAATTAGAAAGTTTCCAGGTGGGAAGAAGTTACTAAAAAGGGGGAGATTGTATAATAGACTAAAATAATTTTTTTCTTGTATATGAATTCGTAAATGAATTTTATTTACAAACCGAACGAACTTTCGGAACCAGCCAACATTTGGAGGACTCATTTGGCATATATATATATATATATATATATTTTTTTTTTTTTTTTGTATGCTTTTATATTAAATTGTAAATTATATTCACACTTTGACACGATGATGTAATGATTGAACATAAAAAAAAAATTAAAACAAAATTTCCCGTAAATAAAGAGAGCATTCATAAGTAGCCACAAAAAAAAAAAAGTTTAACTAACTTTAATTTTCGAAGCAATACCAACTATATTTTTGTCCAAGTTTCAGAAGATCAATATTTTAGCTAATTTGCTTTTGTTGTACTCCTAATATTTCCCGCTGCTTTTTCTATGAAAATCTTAAACGACACCTTTTTTGATAGCTTTAAATTTGCTTTGTAAAATTCCCGAGACTACCCTACATATCTACAAATTTATCGTTTTGTCTAGCTCCATATAGTTATTATATATTAGGGTAATACCTTTACCTACACTGTACAATGGCATCCTTGTGCATATACATTTACATTTCTATATAATTTTATATATTCTCCTATATTCCCTTGGATATCTTTGAGCTTTTCAAAAAGATAACATGTGCATAATCAAATAAATTTTCAAAATTATTTCTATACACCTACGTGTATATGTGTTAATGTACTTTTATGGTAATGACTATGTGTAAATATATGTGATCATATGTATTTGTGTATCCTGCCTTCTGTAAAAGTAATAATTTCATTTGGTTACTTTTTTGCTCCTTCAACCTGCTGTACACAAATGCTTGTGTATGTTGTTATAAAGGAAATTAAAGTTTTATCTTACACTAAATGAATTTGTCGTCATTTTTAAAACTTAAACACAATTTAATTAATATTTATAGTGGATGGTAGATACGTAGATACTTAGTATACATTACATCATTATGATTTATTTCAATTATTTATGATAGTGTTGATCGGACAGACAGATTTTCCAAATGATGAATACGCTTTAGAATGACCGTACTCGTATTTCCCATTTCGATTATATGTATTAAGGAAATTGTATACAATGTGTAAATGTTATATCTAAGATTAATTGAATTTTAAGGGTTTATTTCATTTTTGTAAGAGGATAAATAGAAAGAATGATTTATACGAAACTTCCAAGAATTTCTGTAGAGGTGTCAATATCACTGCAAAGATAAAACAGCAACAATTTGTATTAAATTATAAATCGTTAAAGGCATTCAATAAAATCAGATATTGCACTCGACTAGTTTTAGTAATATAATTAATTATTCTTTTCATATTTTGCATATGTAATTAATGTTTCAAAATGTCTATGTGTAACTCAAAATATTATAAAAGTTAAAATTTTGAGAGAGGGAAATACTCGTAATTGGCATATAACCTAATTGAAATAGATCACATGGGAAAACATGCCAGTTAGCAGAGTTATCTCATTGCGGATGCAATCTGTTTTATCGGGTTATTATACAACTAACATAAGGTTACAACAAAGCCAAAGGGTTCACGCAAACTCGATTCAGAATAGAAACATTGACTACCACCGATTTGAACAGAAAACTACGGTGTCTCGCAATTAAAACATATTTCAATGTAAATGCATGGAGAAATCCCTTCTCCACAAGTTAGTGTCTCCGGAAACTAGCCGACCTAACAAAGAAGACACAAAAAAGTTGGGAAAACTTTTCTTTATTTTTCCACATAATTTCGTTCAGCTCGATACACTTTTTGCAGCTATATTCAATAGCTTCTATACCCTTTTTAAACTCCTTAAAATAGTCATCAATCACAGACTCCACATTTTCACTGTTAGCACGTCTTTTACCACAGAGTCATTTTTTCAAGTTTTAAAATAGAAAATAGTCCGAGGGAGCTAAATCTGGCGAATAAAGTGTGTGATGAAGGAACTTAAACTTTAATTCATTAAGTTTGGCCATCACAATAATGGATGTGTGAACTGGAGCATTGTGTTGATAAAATAACACTTATTTTTTTGCCCAATGTAGACTTTTTCCCATAATTTCATCACCTAAACGCTGCAGTAAATTAGCATAATATTCGCCGTTGATGATTTTTCTTTTCTGAAAATAATCAATAAAAATAACCTCATGTGCATTCCAAAAAACAGGCGCCATGATCTTGCTTATAGATGGGACTGTTTTCCTCCTCCTTTGGACACGGCTCTCCTATTCCAGACCACTACTTTGTTCCTTTATCTCGGGTGTGAAGAGGGGGACCCATGTCTCATCCATGGTTATAAATTGACGCAAAATTCGGCTTTATTACGATGAAACATCACCAGACAGTATACTTATACAGAACATCTTCACAATGCTGTCTTTGCTGTATTGACAGCAAGCGCGGCATCCATCTGCGCACAGCTTTCTAGTCTTCATATCTCCGGTTAAAATACAAAGCATAACATCTTTTGAAATGCCTATCATTTCAACTAGCTCACGCACCTTCAACCGACGATCATCCAATACCATTTTGTGGACTTTCTTAACCATGTCTGGTGTGGATACCTCAACTGGTCGACCACTACGGTGTTCATCTTGACAGCACTAACGGCCTCGTTTAAATTCTGCTACCCAACAGTTTACAGTCGCAACCAAAAGAGCAGATTTCGTCAGAGTAGAATCTAACTCGGCTTTAATACTGCTTCAACTCAGGCCTTTAAAATAAAAATTTTCTATCACATAACGGTAATCAATTCTTTCCATGTTTAAAAGTTCACCAAGATCGATTGCCTTTGATGGCTTAAATAAAAATACTAAACAACGTGGCGCCACGAAACTTAAAACATATGTTTTATAAAGTTGCCACATTTCATTTACATTTTCAAAATTGAATTGCAGCATTACATTTGAAGTTTATTCTGAGCTGCGTTAATAGTGGGAAAAACTCTTCTACTGGTAAACTTTCTACGCAAATATGTATTCGGATCTTACAGCTAATTTGAGTTCCCTAATGGTAATACCAGTTCCACAGATATTTGAAAAAAAATTAGGATATTTCACGAAAAGCTTCTGAATTAACACTAACAGAGGCAATCTAAAAGTAGTTGAGATTTTTAATTAAAAAC
Source organism: Philornis downsi (assembly GCA_019455685.1). Taxonomy (NCBI): domain Eukaryota; kingdom Metazoa; phylum Arthropoda; class Insecta; order Diptera; family Muscidae; genus Philornis; species Philornis downsi. The sequence continues at coordinate 350,037 of JAHXMU010000651.1, read as the reverse complement.
TGGAATGGCTCGAGATAAGAGTCAAACATATTTTCTTTCAACAACTTGCAAAATTGTATTATACAGTAACTCTTTAACCGTCACCAGTAGAAAAATTTCTATCTATGTATATAATCCCTAAATCCAAATTTTAATATTATCTTCAGGTGCGTATAACACTAAGAGTTGTCCTTCAAATTTTTGACAGATTTAGAGAAGATCATTTCCTGCTTCTTCTAATGCAATCTAATGTTATTGCATTGTTAATTGTCGCTCCGATAGCGTCCGACCTTGATAAATGTCAAAACAATTCGTAATCTGAAAATATATTAATCTGACGATGACATTTTCTTTAATTGCTAAGGCGGTCCCAAAACTAGCGGACCTGAAGTGTAGATGGCGCCAGTAACTTAGTAAAAAAACTATCCTTGTAAAAAGTGGTAAACTCATAAAACATATGTTTTAAGTTTCAAGGCGCCACGATGTTAAGTATCTATATTTGAGCCACAAAAGTAACCAATCTCAGTGAATTTGTAAACATAGAAAACAAAATTAGTCACCGTTATGTTATTCAATATTTCCATTTGAAAGTTCTCAACCTAGCTAGTATTAAAGCCGAGCTAAATTCTACTCTAGGGGAATCTACTCCTTCGTTTACGACTGTGAAGTATTGGGTAGCAGAGTTCAAACGAGGCCGTACGTGCTGCCAAGACGAATACCGTAATGGTCGACCACTGTTAAGAAAATCCACAAAGTTGTGCGACCTAGCTGAAATGATAACCATTTCAAACAGTGCTACACATCGTATATTGATCGAAGGTTTGAAAATAAGAAAGCTTTGCGCAAAATGGGTGCCACGCTTGCTTTCATGGATGATCGCTGAAAGTACGTGAGATAGCTGAAATGCCATATTTCGTACATTGAACGAAGATTTTGAAGTTGAGAAAGTTGTGCGCAAAATTTGTGCCGCGCTTGCTTTCAATAGAGCAGAAACAGCGTCGTGGAAATGTTTCAGTAGAATGTCTGGCGATGTTTCACCGCAATAAAGACTAATTTTTGCGCCGATTTATAACCACAAATTAGATATGGGACCACCACTTCACACCTGAAAAAAGGAACATCCGAAGCAGTAGACTGGTATGGGAGAATCGTGTCCAAAGAAGGCGAAGACGATTCCATCTGCAAGCAAGGTCATGGCGTCTGGTTTTTGGGATGCGCATGGGATTATTTATATTAATTATCTTCAGAGAAGAAAAACCATCATATTTATTGCATCGTCTAGGTGATGAACTTATGGAAAATGGCCGCATTTAACAGAAAGAAAGTGTTGTTTCATCAAAACAATGTTTCAGTTCACACATCCACTATTGCGATGGCCAAAATTAATGTTCGAATTACTTCATCACGCACCTTATTCGCCAGATTTAGATTAATAAAAGATTTGACAACAGTAAAGAGGTAAAGTCTGCGGCTGATGGATATTTTAAAGAGTTTGACAGTTCTTACTATAAAAAGGGCATAGAAGCTATTGAAGAAGGCTGGAAGCTGGATAAAGTGTATCGAGCTAAAATCAGATGTTGAAAAATAAAGAAAAAATTTTCCAATTTTTTTGTGTCTTCCTTTTCAGGTCGCGTAGGTATGGGATCGCCCCAGTATTTTATGTCGATGTTAACAAAAGTTTAAAATAGCAGTCTGCTTTTCGCTGAAAAGTTATTAAGATATTAAAGAAAAACTTTTACTTGTTAGAGACCAAAATACTTAAAGTCTCGCCTATCTTTTCAATATCTTTAATTGCTAACATCCCTCTTAGAGAAATTCAATTTCTTATTTTTATCTACATCTTCACATATTCTTTACTTTCACCATCATCATCATCATGATCATCCATTTGATTAATAAATAAAGAAAACTGTAATAAATACTACAGTTCAATGAAAATATTTTTGTTTTCTCCTACACGAATGCGGCGCTATGTCGCTGTGAATACTAGGAAATGAATAACGACCGAAATGTGATTTTTGTCATAGCAAAAACAAATCGCTGATACTATATTTGTACTCATCTACCGCTCTACACAGCTCACACGCACTAATTCTTTACCACTTGCCGTGAGCTTTTTGTGACTCGTTTGCCTTGCTGTCATGTGTGAGCATTCAAGTGTTACAAGCTCAAAAGGAATTGGGTAACAAAAGTTTAAGAAAAACAGTTGAACTGTCATAAATTCCTTTTTAACATTTCACACATACACATATGTATGTATGCTCACAGAGATATCGATGGCACCAAAAGCTAGAACAGATATCTGCCTGTGGATCTATAGTACCAGCTAGCACTTATTATTTCGTATTTTCTGTCTTGCCGTTCTTTTCTTTTAGAATAATCTGTACTGTTTTGCCTTCCAATTTCGTGTGAAATTTACAACTATTTCTCCGTTTCCTATCTAGTTTACTTGTGCTCTTTTCGTTTCCGTCCTGCCGGGCTCAATTTGGCGCACCAAGAGAGACAATGGGGAACAAGGAGAAAAGTTTATCGTTAAGTTTAGCACTTGACTGAATCTCAACAATATTAAATAGGGTTTTTTCTCCTTCCAGCACTGACGCTGTGAAAGACGAAACTGAAAGGATATATTTTTACAATTCTTGTTATTATATTTTTCTGACTAGCTTGTTGGCGTTAAAGAATGAAAAGTATTTTAGGCGAAATTAGTTTAGGATAAAACAATTTTTTTTTTTTTTGTTTTCATCCAGTAATTGGAATTGGAAATATTCTGATTCACCACTTTTATTATGGATTCCTATTTGGTATTTTTGTATTTCCAGATTTGAAATAGAAATAGTAGAATAATACGGAATAATTGCTGTTCCATGAAATTGAATGTAGTTGTAATATTAAAAACGTTAAATCTTATTTGAAATATTCAAGTAATTAAGTTATTTTGCGATTAAAAAAAAATAAATAAATAAATAAATTTTACTATGATAATAAAGCATAACTGCCTCCTATTTTTTCATGAACGCACAGAAAGATTATGTTCATACAATAAAAACTTTGAAAATCAAGAAAAATTTTTCTACAAAAACTTATGTTAACTTGTGAACTATAGTGTTGGGGAATATATATAGCGACTCGTCACCAGGTGATCAAAAATATCCTCTTTTCCCACATAATACACCTCATAGATTGATTCGTTTTTAAACTGAGACGATGTTAGAAATTTACATTGATTCATTTTCTCTATCGAAACAGGTAAAGCATGTTAATATTTTGATTGAGAACATGAAATGAAAACATAGTTTTATGAAACATGGCGCCGAACTGCGAAAGGTAAAGACTGTTCAAAAAATTTATTTTCTGAATTTACAACACCAGACTTTCAGCAATTTTCAAATCTACTCAAGAATGTTGTCTGTTTATTTGAAGTGAAATGCAATACAGTCAAAATTGTTTCTAAGTACAAAAACTTTGTAAATTTTTGAATGTTCTTAGTTTCTTTCGATTTAGAATGAACATTTGAATGGAAATGTTCTATAACTTTTTGTGCTAACAAACTGAAACAAAAATTATGGACACTAAGATAGTTAGAAAGCTGTCATAACTGTTAGGCTGTACCAAGTTTTAATGAATTGCGACAAATACAGGGTCTACCGGATAGCTAGTCAGCCATAACAGAGTTCTCCATTATTGCCCAGCCAAAGATAAGTACATGTTTGAGAGTAACACATAGCGCTTTCGCACGTCTTTAGTTATGTAAACCTTTGCCTTAAGTTCTTCTGCTTGTCGACATCAATTTAATTATCCGTCTAAGCTTTTAGCTCGCAAAAAGTTTTGGACATTATATGAATATAGTTCTTGATTTGTTGCGTTACCCTCATCAAAGTACTGGACAAAGCTTTCCTCCTTATGAATGGTATTAAGAATGACGTTATTTCATTTGTAACAAAAGTTTTATCATATTAAGGAAATTATTGGCAGAAGTGAAACAGGCAAGATGGTCCATGTAGGCTCTCCAAGTGCCAAAAGCAAAATTCATAGTTGGGCCAATAAATATTCAATCCCATTAAAAATCCTCTTAGAAGCAGTAGAAATCTTGGAAAATATGAGTCTAAAAATTACTCTTGGCCTGCAAAACCCCTATTACAAGCAACTGTAAAATATGAAATGAAAGGTGGTACGGTGTGAGAACGCTTCCGGTAAATACGGTACGAAATCAACAAAATCTAAGAACACCTAGATGCAGATTAGAAACTACTAAACAACGCATTGAATACATGGGTAGTTTAGAGTACAACAATTTGCCTGCAAATATGAAAAGAATAAATAGAATATCACACTTCAAACGTGAACTAAAGAGTTTCGTTTTACAGAACCTTGAAACGCTTCTTATATAATTGCGGAATAATCCTAAAGAGTATTTTACGGATTCAAAACATGTATGTTTGGACATAATTTTTGTACAGTAGACGTTTTTTTTTTTGTCTCTTCTTTCATACATAATTATAATTTTAATAATATTTAAATTTGTACTTACTTTGTACATGTTTGTTTTTTTGCCAACTTGCCTCTAACATGCCTTAAGGGCGCTGAGGCCATTTTTGTAATCTGATATATATTTGTACATGAATTAATAAATACACTTATATAAAAAAAAAAAAAAAAAAAAAAAATAAATTAAGCTGCAAACAAAAAATGGCGACCAATGATGGCCGTTATTTAGCGATGTTGAAGGAGTTTTTTCACCAAGAACTGCGTGGAAGACGCATCCGTTTCAACAGCATTTGGTTCCCGCAAGGTGGAGCAACTGGACTGGTTATGATAGAGCTGCAATGAAAATTCCCAAACAAAATAAAATCCAGAAATTCCACTTTCGATAGCCCCTACTGACCTGACTGCACCAGAGTTTCTTTACAAGGTTATATCAAGCAAGAAGTGTACAGAATGAAACCTATGAATTTGACTAAATTGAACCAGTCCATTAAAACAATAATTTAGACGATCTCGACTTCAGTCCTTCAGGCCGCAATGAATACGATTCAGAACATGTGTCGCATATGCGTGAATGAGTATGGAAGTCATTTACAGTCTATTATCTTCAAAACTAGTAAGTTGTATAAAACAAAATTGAATTTTGTATACAATAAAAAAAAAATAAATAAATGCATTGATTAAGAAAAGTTATTTCAATTCTTATTGTAGCACAATTGGTGCGCCACCATGTACATGAACTCTGCTCATTTTTGTAGTAAAATTGTTTATTTTTTGGCAGAGTACGAATTTTATAAGTAATAGGTAAACCACTAACAGAATGAGTAATCCATGGTCCCATGTAATCTCATGGTTACATGGTTACCATTGGTTACCCGTGGTTCTCCATGAATTTCCCTCGGCTGTATGGTGTGTAAAGTTTTACATTATTGATAAGAAATATGCAGCTGTTGTGAGTAATTGCACACGACTGCGGGTAGTTATCCTAGGTGGCCCTTCATTTCTCATGGGTAATGTGTATTCTATAGACGCTACTTACACATTGGTAATGACACGTTGTGGACTTTGTACATATGCCGTTACTCATTTCTTATGGGTAGTGTATAAATGACCATTTCGCATTTCTCACGACGATATGAGTGGGTTACCCATAGACGCGTAGGTTACTACATCTGTTGTTTAGACGGTCTTTTCAAAACGGGCATAGCTGCAGCGTATTTATCACGTTTTGCTTTTACTTGAAGAATTAATTGTAAAATTGCTGACAAAATTTTGAAATACTTTCACCGAATCAGCCTATCGGCGGTGGATATAACGACTCATTGACAGATAAGCGGACATGTTAATGACTTAAAGTTTTCAGAATGGCCTCAACCCAACATAACATAGTTTTAGTAGTTTCCTATGAACACACCTACGAGGGTCCCAAAACTAGCCGACTTGATGCATAGATGGTGCCAGTAGTTTGAAAAAAATTATTTTGGTGAAAAGCGGCAACCATATAAAATATATGTTTTAAGTTTCAAGGCGCCATGTTATTTAGTATTTTTATTTGAGCTATCAAAAACCATCCATCTTAAACGATCTCTGTGAGTTATGTTATGTAGCTGAATTCACATTTGAAAGGTGTCAGTCCAACCAATATTAAAGCCGATCTAGATTCTACTCTGGGGGAGTTTGGATGAGACATGCGTTCACCACTTCATGCCTGAGACAAAAGAACAGTCAAAACAGTAGATTGCAATGGGAGAACCTTATCCAAGGAAAGCGAAGACGGTTCCATCTGTAGACAAGGTCACGGCATCTGGTTTTTGATTTGATTATCTTCAGAAAGGGAAAACCATCAACGATGAATATTATGCTAATTTATTGCAGCGTTTAAATGACGAAATTATGAAAAAAAGACCGCATTTAGCGAAAAATAAAGTGTTGTTTCATCTAAATATATGTTATATAGTTTTGTTCCAGTTGAAAACCTTGTCGGCTATTGTTATTGTTATTACGGCAAAAATGGATACCACTATTTGAGACCATTGTCGAAAGCCCATTTTACTGCATCCCTGGGGATCTGTATTGACTTGAATTAATGTCAGTAAATAATAGTGAGTCATCGGCATGACAACGCCCGCTTCACGTGGCAAAGCCCGTTAAAACCTACCTGGAAACTATGATCTGGGAAGTACTCCTCATACGCCATATTTTCCAGATATTGCGCCGTCCGATTATCATTTATTCCGTTCGATGGCAGACGGTCTGGCTGACCAGCAGTTCCACTCATATGACCACGTCGAGGAATGGCTAAATTCGTGGATAGCCTCAAAAGATGAACAGTTTTACGGTGACGGAATTCGAGCTTTGCCAGACAGATGGGGTACAGTAGTAGCTAGCGATGGACAATACTTTAAATGAATCAATTGTAAACATGTTTTCTTAATAAAGCTGCATTTTTATATATAAAAACAAAAAAAAAAAAAACAAAAAAAAAAAAATAAAAAAAAAAATAAAAAAAAAAACAGCGAAAGCTTAGTTGCTATAAAGAAATTCATGAGAAATTCGGTAGACATAACAAAAATGTTTACGCAAAATTTGGTTGTAATATCCAATTTATTTATTTTTTTTGTTTTTTTATCAAAATTATGATAAATTAACTTGTTTCAAATTATCTCAATTACTTGAAACGCCTACTTTCATATTAAATTAAAAATGTTAAAATAACCAAATAACCAAGACTTCAATGATATTGTAATTCATTTCAAGACCATCATTCTGCATCCTGCTCTCCTTTAGACTGACATGCACTCCTAATTTTGACTGCTGCAAATGTTGAGTGCGAAAATAATTAAGATGTGTTGTTTTATTATTCCATTTTTATAATTGCGTTATAAGTGATACATTCTTGCCGGCAAGTGAAAAAACAACAATTTTGTATATATATCCTTGTGCACACAGAGTGTGCGTAAATTTCTTTCCATCATTAAAAACTTTTTAAGCCATAAACATGTTTAAGCGGTTATTTACAACATTTTCTATTAACTAATCCTGGTTCCTTTTTTTTTTTTTTTTTTTTTTTTGTTTGAAACATCATCAGATTCTTTCCGCATCTCTCTGGGCATTATCATATCATCTCTCCTGCATTTCTCCCTGACCGTTAACAACTGTAGCAAATCTCCATATACTCGTATATATGTATACATACATATTACATACAGATATATGTACAACTGCTGCTGGCAACATCATATTAGCCGTCTATGGCTAATTTTTGCTCCAACAACATTTGCAAATGTCTAACCATAAACTGCGTATATGTATTTCTCATCTGGATCCAGTCCCCAGTGGAGGGCAGCATTGGTGGCATCGCCCCAGCATTGTTGTTTGTTTATGGCTTTGGTAGTTGTTGTGACAATCGCTTCTTTTAGCTGCTGCAGGACCAAAGCGGCGTGACTGGAGATGTTGTTAATGATGGTGATGATGGTAGTGCCGCTGTTTCCAACACTCATGAACAATTTAATTTTACGGCTTCAGGGACAACATGAAAGAGACAAACAATTTTTCTTTTTTCTTCTTCTTTAATCAACTATTTGTTGTCTACTTTTCCCATATATTTCCGTTTTCTTCTACCGGCTTGCCCATGCTGTATGCAAAAAAAAAAAAACACTTTCGCAAAACTTTAAACATGTCATAACAATTTAAATACATTGTAATGTATTTTTATTTGCGTTCCATTTTCATCGAGGAACTATCAAGGACTTGTGAAGGAGGGAGAGCCGAGCGTGCTATACAGGAAGTGTTAACACATACAAGAAATGCAACATCGATGGCAGTTGAATTATTCTTTATATAGTTGTTGCGCTGGACATAGAAGATGACACTTAAGTTGTGTCCTTTTGTTTTCCATAGAGAGGATAATGGTTTCTGGTGTGTCACAAACTGAAGGCCACAACAACGACTGGATATGGTGGAATAAAAATCAGTTGATAGCACTTAAAAGTTAATGCTTTTAGTTGTGGTCTTTTGTGGAAATCATAAAAGTGTTGAGAGCATTTAAACTGGAGGGAATTAATGACCAAAGAAATTCCAATTTGTCAAACTCACGTAAATAAAGGTATCTGATGGCAATTAAAAGTTGAAAACACCCAACTATTTTTTTTTTTTTTTGAATTTTAGAATAAACAATTCTAAATCAACAGCTACTATGAAAACAGAGGCGTTTTGTGCTTCAATTGGCAGAAAAATCACTTGGTGTTTATGATTTAATACATAGCATTTACATTTTCAGGAACGTCCCATTTTATTCTAAAAAAAAATAAAAAAAAAATAAAAAAAAAAATAAAATAAAAAATAAAAAAAATTTCCCATTTTTTTTCCAAACAAAAAAAAAAAACAAAAAAACAAAAAAAAATGGGTTACCTGTACGTGTTGCACCCAAAAAAAAAAGGAAAATGTGATTCATCTCAAAAATAAATCACCCCAACTCACATTCGTTTTTAAAGCACTAAGTTTCGAGCGAGGTTACTGTGAAATTCTAGCAGCTGGAAAAACTGGGAAAGTCGATATACTATGCAATAGGAGATGGCGATTTAAAAATGTCCACTAACCAGATAATAAGCATGCTGTCGACCATGACACTACGGCCCTTAGGTGTCACAAGAGGGAAATATTGGTTCAGTAGGAAAAAAAAACTATGGCCGCACCCAACTAAATCCACCAATCAAAACTTTTTCAATGGAGAAAACGGTCGAAATTTAAAAGAGGACGTATTTCATACGTCCACTTGTCTGACTCTATCGTTCACATTATGGCCCCAAAGGGTATTGAATAGAAAAATATGGCCAAGTTGACGTATTATGCGTGAGAACTGCGCGTTTTTTGTACATCCGCTTTTTTAACAAATTAAAAATTGCACCTTTTAATTCTTCTATTATTTTAATAACATGAAAATCAATTAACAACAACATTTAAATATCTAAATCATATGTGGATATGTTGTATCTCCTCTTTGTTATACTTATGCTTTCTTTGGTTATTTTCCGCTTTTATAAGATGATTTTATAATCATAGTTTTTTTAAAAGATTGAATAAAACACTTAAATTTGTATCATATATTAAAATTTTATTATTGGAATTGATAAATTGGTCATCACCATTTAATTTTTAAAGATAGTTTCATGTAAATATTGTCCTCGGCTCTGTCTCAAAATATCTATTCGGAAGGCCCAATTTTTTGTCACTTTTTCGAGCATTTCGGTCTGTATACCACGAATAACGCATGTTATGTTACCCTGCCACAGAGTACGAATTTTGATAATAAATTTGAACGATTTGCAATCGTTGCTTGTTTGTTAGTCTTTCCATGATGAAATAGCAGAGTATACTGCACACTTTTCACTTTGACAGATGACGTTTGAACGCCATTACAAACCAGTGCTGCCAACCTGAACAACTTAAATCTTACAAAATCACGTTATATTTTCGTATCTTCAGCCTATATTTCTTAGTCATTTTCAATTCATGTAAAGACTATATGAGGTTAATAAACTCATAGCTGTAATTGGAATAATTACATTCTATTAACACTCTAAAATACAGCCTACTTTAAGGCGTTTATTTCAAAGTCAATCCTTAAGCTAAGTTGTTTCGTATGAAACTGGCACTATCGTATGTAGTCTGAGCCTGTGTTATTTTCCACAATATTTCAATTTGTTTTCGTTTTCCCCAGCATTTAGTCAGTTAGCTGTTGTTAACGTGTATAACAATTAATCTGCCTGACTAAAAACAATAACAACTAAGTTCTTATTTTTAATTAAAACAACAATAACATCCAATTAAATATACATATATACAATATGCCTGCAATGTATAGCATATTACATGCATAGTAATTGCAACAGAAGCTGATTCGGAATGTGAAAAATTCCCATTAAGATTATATTTTAACTACATACGTATGACAAACAAAAAAAAAGAAAACAGAAGTGAAAATCCACAGGACATATATTGTCATTTTAATGACCGAAGGATACTGCAGGGCTGTTAATAACATACGTATTATAATGATATCATGTTGAAGAAATGGTATTGAAGTTGTCAGTGCGTTTATTACATATAAAGAAATTGAAAATTGCATACAAGAGCCATATAAAATGTGTATGAATTATTTGCGTATAATAATGACAATTGAAACAATTACCTTTGCAAGTCTTTTGCAAGATATTAATACATACCTGCGGCAAACAGAATGTAGAGCTGTAAATAAACAGGAATAGATAAACAAAGATTTATAACATTTTGAATATTAAAAACTGTTTAATAAATTATATACTTAATAATTTTAAAATATGACTTAAGCTTAACTTTCTTAAACCTTTTTTAAACCACCAACCCGTTTGAGAATTTAAAAAGAAATTAAATATAAAAAGTGTTTTAACAATTCTGTAGTCTGTATTGTATTGTTTAAAAGCTACGTAAAGTAAGAGATGTTGGCAAATATTTTTATTCATTTCAAACCAAACATTTAAGATAAATAGGAAACGCAATATCTTCCAAATGTATATGTTAGTCCTTTTCCCTAAATTTAAAATTCGTAGAAAAAGTCAAAATTTATGTGAATTAAACTCATAGATTTTGCGCTACGATAGAGCACCATTTCAAAATTATCATTTCAAACAATTTCGGGCCAAAAATTCAACCAATAGCGCCAAGTCACCATCGTATTTACTAAATATGGTTTCGACTGACATTTTTCGCTTTCGAAAACTCAAATTTTCACTTTGAGCTACTCCTTTGTCAAGAATTATATGACCGACATACGAGCGCGGTCTCATAAATAGCCGACCTAGCAAAGAAGACACAAACAAGTAAGAAAATATTATGTTGATTTTTCCATATAACCTTTTTTTAGTTCTATACACTTTTTCCAGAGATATTCATTAACTTTTGTACCCTGTTTATAGCAATAACTGCCAAACTTCTTAAAATAGCCATCAACCGCAGGCTCCACTTCTTCATTTCTTGCAAATTTTTTACCACCGAGCCATTTTTTCAAGTTTGGAATTAGAAAATAGTCCGATGGAGCCAAGTCTGGCGAATAAGGTGCGTAATGAAACAATTCGAACTTTAATTCATTAATTTTTGCCATCGAAGTAGTGGATGTGTGAACTGGAGAATTGTTTTGATGAAACAACACTTCCTTTTTCGCCAAATGCGGCGTTTTCTCCATAATTTCATCACCTATGCGCGCCAACGAATTACCATAACATTCGCATTTGATGGGGTTTTCCATTCTGAAAATAATCTATAAAACTAACCTGATGCGCATTCCAAAAAACAGACGCCATGACTCGACTTCTTTGGGCACGATTCTCCTATTCCAGACCACTGCTTTGACTGTTCCTTTATCCCAGGTATAAAGAGGTGGACCCATGTCTCATTCATGGTTATAAATTAACGCAAAGTTCGGCTTTATTACGATGAAACATCGCCAAACAATCTACAGAACATCTTCACGATGCTGTTTTTACTCTACTGAAAGCAAGCGCGACACCCATCTTCAGCTTTCTCACCTTCAAATCTTCGGTCAATATACGATGTATAGCACTTTTTGAAATGCCTATCATTTCAGCTAGCTCACGCATCCTCAGGCGTGAACACTTCAATTGGTCGACCAATGCGATGTTGGTCTTGGCAGCTCGTACGGCCTCGTTTAAACTCTGCTGCCCTACATTTTACAGTCGTAAACGTAGGACTTCCCTAGAGTAGAATATAGCACGATATTAACGTTGATCGGACTGAAACCTTTCAAATGAAAATATTGAATTACATAACGGTGACCAATTTTGACAATGGCTCAAATGAAAATACTAAACAACGTGGCGCCTTGAAACTTAAAACGTATCATCGGCCTACAAATTTCGAAAAGAAATTGACTGTAGAAACGAAGCATTTTTATTAACTAATCTGGGTGCGCTGAATTCGAATCTGGCACAAAAATTGGGCTATCACATCTTGTTGTTAATTTTTTATCGCATGCTGGCAATATAAAACAGCAAAATAAAACAGTCAATACTGACACTACAATGTTACGATTATTAATTTGACAAAAGCCCACATTCATTCTAAATCTCATAATGGCAGCATTCAAGCATGACAGGGAGATCTTGTGTTACTGATTCAAGCTATTTTTGCTTTGAGTGTGGTGAATATTTGGCTGAAAAAAAAAGGATATGCAATATCAGAATCGTTAAAATATGCATATTATTTTGGGATTCATGTCAGAAACTTGAACAAACCGTGGACACCGGTTGCAGAACCGTTTCAAACAAGTGGTCAAATGGCATGAAGACCTATTTCGATTTTTCAACACCAGTTCTTTGGAGAGAGTCAAATAACCA
>JAHXMU010000651.1:319295-336786 GCA_019455685.1 Philornis downsi | reverse complement strand
TGAAAAATCGAAATAAATATTACTTACGCGAATGTCCAATCAGTTTCCAAACCAGTTCAATGTCTCCCAAATGAATTATTACCAGTCATTCCTATTGCTACGAGCAGTGAATTCGAAACATCTTTCACCAGCAATGGTAGTTTGTATCAGACTGATGATGAACGCCATTTAGTGACTCCAGCTGAGCTGAATGATCTAATTCGAGACTTACATTTAACGAAGTAAGACGCAGAATTACTAGCTTTACGTATGCAGCAGTGGAAACATCTTGTAGTTGGGACAAAAGTAGCAACCTATAGAGATAGAAGATTGGAATTGGCTGCAAATTTCGAAAAGAAACACTCTATTCTATACTGCACTGATGTTGATAGTTTATTTCAGACAAATTGTTGCTGAATTATCACGAAATTGGTGCACAATTTTTTTTAGATTTATTTCCACAAAACCTACGTACGGTGAGCGACAAACAAGAAAAGCGGGATCACCAGTATTTAATGAAAATTGAACAAAATTATCAAGGATTTTCGGACAAAAGCATTTCATTCACCTTTGAAAATTCATTGGTTTTTAAATGAACTAATGATTTTTTATGTAAAAAATGAATAAACACATTTTTTTTGTATCTCGAAAACCTGACGTGATAGAGAAACACCAATTGCGTATTCAAATTCATCCCAAAAATTCCAAAAAAAAACCTTGTTGGCTAGTGTATGTTTTATAAGGCTGCCATTTGTCACCAAAATGTTTTCCAATCTATTAACACCCTTTTTACGTCAGGTCGGCTAGTTTTGCGACCGCCCTCGCAGATAACTTTATAGAGTATTGCGCCAATTCAATTCTTCAATTCTTAAGCAGCCGACGCATTAATATTAAATTAAATTATAATTATAATACTAATGCGAGTTCATGAGTATAAATAGAAATTATAATATATAGGAGTATATATGATATATACACGTTAACAAAAACAAAAACAAGCAACCCTGTTTCTCTTCTAAGGTGTGCTAAAGTCAAGTAAAATGGGATGGGAGAGCCAGGATAGACTTGTATGTGCAGATAGTGGTACCAGTTGATTTCAAATGCAATTCTCGTTAAATAATGAAATTAATAACAATAAATTGTTGATAATCTTATTATAATTAATATGACTTTAAGTAAATTGCATTATATTTACCTTTTGTTGCATACCTTAAGGGGCAAAATGATATAGAAGCAAGCACAATTCTGTAATAATATTAATTATTATAAATCCAATATCTAACGTTATTATCCGAAAACATTTGATGTACGGGAATGTACGTATAGATTTCAGGTGACATTCAGCAAATTCTATCTGCACAGAAAAAGACCTCACCATAAAACAGTAAATTTGTCATTTCGTTTTTAAGAACCCAGAAACATAATTTTAAGGCGGGCCACAGATCATAAATATGCACATAGTCGCATTAAGCATGTCCGTCCAGCCATGCGGGGTAATATATCGAATATATCGATATGTACTCGTACATACGCCAAAGAACAACAGCAGCAACAACAACGAGCAACTCCTCTAGTTCCTCTTAGTTGTACTAAGGTCAAGTAAACTGGGATAATAGAGCCAGGATGGACTTGAATGTGCAGATGTTAGCACAAGATGCTTTTAAATGCAATTCTCGTTAAATAATGAAATTAATAACAACAAATTGTTGATAATCTTATTGTAACTAATATGACTTTAAGTAAATTGCATTACATTTTACCTTTTGTTGCATATCTTAAGGGGTAAATTAAGTGAATTATTCAATTATGATGTAGAAGCAAGCACAATTCTATAATAATACTAATTATTATGATTGTTGTACAAATCTATATCGATTAAAGGGTGTCCGTCCTCCCATGCCGTCAACATAGGATGGAGCAATTGGGCATGGAAACTGAAAGTTGTGCTCGAAAATGTCTCATTGTCATAAACAAATTGAGTATGAAACAGACCAAAATTAGCATGGCAGAAAAAAGATTGAACCCGACTCCAGAAATTTATAAATTTTTTATAATTTTCCTATATTTTCATCAGTAACTGCATGTAAAAGCATTAACGTCGTTAGTTGATGGCTTTGAGACATGGACATCACAAATCATATATTTGAATTTTAAACGCTAAAAACCAAGTGCACTGACACAAAGCTAGACAACTGCACAGTTAGACTTGCACAACATTATAGGCGGTCAATACTGGCTATAAAATACCTCATTTGACCTGGACAGTCCTTCTATAAACACTAAGAAGTAAGTTCACAGTTCGAGAAGAATCAGATAAAAACTATGACCTTTGAAAGCGATAAGCCAAGCTTGGTCAGTTCTGGGATTGTTATAATACAGTTTCAACACGACTTGTCCTTAGCTCAACAAAGTCTTATGTACAAAAATTAAAAAAAAAAAAAAAAAAATCGATTGTAAACGAAAACTTTTGCGTGGCGTTCATAGACTACTATTCGTTAAAGTAAGGTTTTGAAATTATGACAGAAACAAGCAGTTAAGTTAAAAACTTTCCAGAAAATAAACAAATCTATAAAGGAAAATAAATCATAAAAACATCTTATAATATGACTATTTAGAAATTGCTTGTTTAAAGCTCCCAAAATACAAAACACTTACAAAAATAAAGTATTTTTGGTTGTAAGAAAAATTGATATTTTTTTCCTTGCATTATGATAAGCCGACTACAAAGGTACCCATTTTTGTTAGAAATTTTCATACATTTGGGGAGACCTCAACTTTTTGAACAGTTCAATACACAATGATACAGGGTGGGCCATAAGGGTGTTGGCGGTTTAAATATTCAATTAAAAAAAAAAACTACGAAACATAAAAAAAATATATTTGTATTTTTAAAAAGTAGAAGCATGGGAATTTTTAAGACTTAAAAATAATGTTGTCCAAATGGCTTCCCTCGGCTGCTTGACACTCTTGGAACCGAAGTCGCAAATTTTGGAAAACTCGTTGAAAAGTTGTTCTCGGTATTTTGTTACTTTCCTGAATAATGTTCCTCTTCAACTGCTCTAAATTGGTCGGATTATTCTCGTAGACTACCGATTTGAGGTAGCCCCATAGAAAATAATCGCATGGAGAGAGATCGGGGCTACGTGGGGGCCATTCAATATCCCCCGTTTTCGAAATGAGTTTTCCAGGAAAACTTGACAAAGTTAAGTCGGTTATTGGCATCATCGGGTTTTAATTCTTGGACTATCTGAATCTTATAAGCCTTCAAATGCAAATCACGTTTCAAAATTCATCGTAAAGTTGTTCTTTTGACATCCAAAGACTGACTTCTGTTACGTGTTGACTGTTGCGGATTTCGGCTGATCTGAAAGGGCGATCACGAACCGTAATTGGTACTGTTGAGCCGGTTGTTTCGAACATTCTAATCCATTTTCGTATCACATTGGCGCTTGGAACTTCACCTAAATCGTGTAAAACCGTGTTCATGCCGATGCAAACGTCGTGCAGTAATCACTGATTTATTGTTTTCGTAATATGCTCGGACACAAAATGCACGCTGCACTCCCGTGTACGGCTCCATGGCGACTAAATTTCCAGGAAGCGGCGCAGCGAACAACATATCCCCCCGCCACCCCGCGCCGCGCGTTACCGAGAAATTGAAGAATTGAATCGCCAACACTCATATGGCTCACCCTGTATAAAGGCACATTTTAACGTTTATAAAATTCTGTCCAACCTAGAGCTGGTGGTACTATATTACACACTAAATTGCTTTTTCAACATACATAATCGTACATCAGTTTACTAGCCGTAATTGCGTTTCAAATGAAAATGCCTGCTACAAACATTTCTATACGAAAATATATGACTGCCTACTTTTGGGGGTAGCTGACAGCTCTATTGTTTAGAATTTTAAGTTCACCTGCCCCAGTCTAACCTTTTCAGTTTCAGCTTAGGAAACCCATACACCTTAAATTTGCCATAAACAAAAGTCTTAACATTTCAAAAGAAAACATAAAGAAGTTTTGCCTTAAGGTATTATAGCAAAACTAATAACAATATCACATATAGACAGACAATTGCAATTGTTAACTAAGAAAAACTTCTAATACAAATAAACAACAGCAATTCTAAAATAACTGCAAAACATTTAATAAAACATAAATAACTGTCGAGGGTTGGAAGACCATAAACTTTGTATTTTTCTTCTATTTTTTTTTCTTTTGTTTTGCTTTGTCGTCATACACAAATTGTCATTCAAGTAAAACACAGAGCTATGATAGTGTGTTAAGTAAACTTTTCTGTAACATTCATGTTGCTGGTGGATGGTTATTTCTGCTTGGGCAAAACGGAATAATAAACAACCGAAGGCCATAGAACGTTCTGGTTTTTCTCTCTCCAAAGGAAGATAGATCCTTGACAAATTGTTTGGGATTTGTTAATTCGAAACGAAAAGTGCGGAAGAACAATAATAACAACAGCATCATGGGTTGGCACAAATTTTATTTGAAAAATGTGTAAATTAGTTAGAAAATTGTTTCAGTTTCAGCATAGATGGATATGACAGTAACATATTTGGTTAACGATTTATTTATTTTTTACTCTGTTCTTGATGTTAAGATGTGTCTGCCTGCCATTTGGTGTCTTCCATGCAGCATATGGAACAAGCAAAATGAAAAGTAGGTTAAATTCGCCTGCAGTGGAACTACCGCCTCCAACATTCTAACTTCAGGAAATTTAGCCAGAAATAAATAAGGACACGATTTGCTGACTGTGTAAATTGAAATAGGCACAAACTGTTGTCAAAGTCGGAGAAGATTTGTGTTTTCTCCAAACTATCCCCCCCCCTTCCTTGTTGTAGCTGTAGCAAAGTTGACAAAGAATTTCAATCGCAAATTTTTGAGGCTTTTACAACTGAGTCTCAGTAAAACTGATGACTAAGTAAGATTATCACAATACTTCGCTTCATAGCAAATAATATTTATATTCATTACGAACGCAGCGAACAGTGTCTCTTCAGTTGTAGCATAAGGAAATAGTGTTAAAGTACAACAAACGTAACTTTTACTTTAATTCACAATTTTCCAAAAAAAAAAAAAAAAAAAAAAAATTGTCGAACCCGAATGTGAATAAAGCGAAAAGGTGTATGCTCTTACACTTATTATATCGGACTAAAGTTGTGTTGGGGGAAAAGAATCACCAAATTCTAATTTAGTTTAATATAATCCAAAGAACTAAGTTTGAAATAAGATCTCATGCAAGCTACGGCAAAAGTTACTTCAAACCACCTTGTATTAATAAAAGAAAAAAGTCTAAAATATTATCACAGAAATCTAAAGGATATCTCAAAAAGAACGCAAAATTTAAATTTTAAATAAAACACAGATATTTAAAAAAAATCGTGGAACTTTATTATATCGTAAAGTAGACAGAATGAGGTTATGTATGGAACAACACATCGAGCAGATGACCGCCGCGGCTTTGCTGGCACACATGCGATCTTTTAATGAAATTTTCAATGACCGTTTTGCATAAATTCTGCGGTATTTCATTAACTCAGCGTCCAATTTCCTCTTTTAAGACTTGAGTCGTCGTCGGCTTATTTGCGTAAACCATCGACTTCAAAAAAACCCCAAAGAGAAAAAATTTAATGGTGTGAAATCGCACGATCTAGGCGGCCAATTCTGGTCTCCAAAACGCGAAATAACACGACCTGGAAATGACTGATGCAGCAATTGAATTGTTTCTCTGGCTGTATGACATGTGGCGCCGTCTTCTTGAAACCACATGCCCTCCTCATTCATTTCTTCAATTCTTGGCACGTATCATTTCACGATACCGAACACCATTGACTGTTTGCGCTTGACATGCCTCATTTTCATAAAAAAAAAGTTCAAATGATTCCTCCAGCCCAAAATCCACACCACACAGTGACAGTTTGAGGATGCATTTGCTTCTTGTGAATCACTCGATGATTTGCTTCACCCCAAATACAACAATTCTGCCTATTGACGAAGCCATCAAGATGGAAATGGGTCTCGTCACTGAAGATGATTTTATCGGCAAAATCAGCATTTTTATGTTGTCTCTCCAATACCCAATTAACGAACTCCCTTCGCTGTCCATGGTCAGTTGGCTTCAGCTCCTGAGTCAATTGAACTTCGTATGCATGAAGATGCAAATCTTTCGTCAAAATTCGCTGTATAGAGGATTTGGAGACACCAATTTGCTGAGCTCGGTGTTAAATTGAGGTGGATGCAGTTTGAGCGACATCATCACGTACAGTTGCGACATTTTCGGTCGATCGACCTGGTCGAAGGCGCGTTGTTGTCTTTACATCACTAACAGACCCAGTGTTGGAAAATTTATCCATTGTTCTCTTTACAGTTGACTCTTTTGGAGCATTATTGTGACCCCAAATTGATCGCAATTTGCGAACTGTAGCCGCAAAACTTTCACAATTTTAGTAAAACCATTTCACAATGAGAATGTGTTGTTCATTCGTGTAGCGCTCCATTTTTACTAACCTCGTACCTTCTACTAGCAAACAATAACAATTGTTCAAATGTCAAACAATGACACTTCGGATGGCGCTAAATTTAAAACTTGCGTTCTTGTTGGGACACCCTTTGTATTATTATGTATATGTATATTATTACAAAAAGAAATTTTATGACTTATTGACTGTATATAAATGACTGCAAATTACGTCGCCCCTTCGTTATGCCTTAAGGCTGCCTTAACTAAATTAGACAAGATATTAATTTGTTATTAACTATTAGCTCCAGCAATGTTTCGCTGTTGCCTACTTTTTGGGTGGCGAAATATTTAGTTCGATATTTATTTAATAGAGGATATTTATTTTGTAAAGTTATCGGTTACAATACGAACTTTAATATTAAGGATACCCTCGATCAAGGATGTTATAGGAAAAATATAGTGAGACCGTTTTCCCAACCTAATACACTTGCTAATAATTGGCATGAGCAAAGTTCAAAAATTCGATTGAGCCACAATCTACGCACCGTCCACCATAAGAGGTTGGGGATCCACAGTAGAGATTTTGCCAGTGCACTGTCATACTCGTATAGGTAAACAAATTCCCGTTTATAGCATATATAAGATACGGGAGAGCTTCTCACTTTTAGTGAGACCTCGGGATCTACTGTTTAAAGCGATTCCGAACGTCATACAATTGCTCAACTGTTCGAAATGATCGTTAGATAATGACAGGTGGCTGTGACGGGGATTAAACGCCTGATCGTGCGAACGATAGTCGTACTCTCTTATACTAATCATCGTGCCCGTTGTTAAAAAGTGATCGGCAAAAATACTTGATCTTTGTTCATAATATATTTACTTACGTGGTTATTACAATGATATATTCATTGAAATATATTTTTATTATTTTTCAGTAATCATATCCACACTTAGAATACATAAAATGTAAAAATTGTCTGCGATGCCTTCATTCAATATCTATCAATTTTCACTGTATGTTATTTTCCGTTAACGAATTACAAAAAGTTCAGTATATTTTAAAAATTTCTTATAAAAGCATACGAGTTACAAGGATTGAGGGTCCACAGTATCAAAGGCGAAATGCCAGTGCTCCAACGTATAAGAGGGCGTGGCAAGAAATCCTTGTACTGTTACATAATATCGACATAGATAGGTGCTCCATATACCCATCAATTTTTCCCCTGATTCATTTCTAGCTAACAAATAAATTACAAAAAGTTTGCAAACAAAAATTATTGCAAAAATACTAGAAAATTGCAGTTTTTCTACAAAGTCTTAAATTTTTACAAGGAAAATCATGTTTTTAGAAATTTTTTCCACTAACCACTAACTAGCCATTCCTCCAACAATTACGGCGGTATCTTAAAAAAGTATATAAAGCTATGATTTTATGCTAAAAAGCTATGAAACTTTTATTTCATTATTATGCTTGAACCTTGACATTATGTACGAAATACAATGTGTTTTAAGTGAACGCCTCTGGATTGGTTGCAACAGTGAATATTTTTAGGGTGTTTTCGACCACTTTTTCGCACATTTTGGACAATCAATCAATTGCGGTAATTTACGTGAGTCTCGCCGTAAAGGTTTTACTCACGGAGTACTCAAACCAATCCCGAAAGGATTAGTCGAAGCACCTTTGAGATAAGAAGCAAATCCCCTTGGAAAATTTCCTCAGGGCGTGCTTCCTCTCTCAGCCAAAGTATCTTCGAAGTCACTGGTATGAAGTGAGCTTCATCCGGATTAGGATTGAGGCCTATCTAGACATCGCAAATAGACAAAGAACAGTGTTTTCCAAGTTCCCGCATTACTTTCAGGAGACCCTGAAGCAACGCGAGATCACTGAAAACACATGTTCGGGCAACCACAGTCAGCACGATGCTGCCACAAGGGTCCTACGTTACGATCAGGCAAGAACAATGTTCTTGGGGTCCCTGGTCTCCCGTGCTACCAGAAGAGAAGAACCCTCAAGTTTGAGTTTCGCAGACAAGCTGCTCCAGTTTTGCTTCATCATACCTCGCAGAGAACTGCTCGTCCATCGTATACGCCATAAATTTTCAATGTCCGAGGAGAAAATATCGACACAATAGTAAATGTCATGCTCTTCTAGTCCATCTACCATATCTCTCTTCGAAAGACCTCCATGGTAGTACGATTATACAACAGAAAAAAAAACTCTTCCGCTATCTCTCGACGGCTTCTTTATGGTCGTTCCTGTTGCCAGGGGCACATTTCGGACAGTATTATCTGGTTTCCAAACCCTCAATCGTTTATCAATTATCTGCATAAATATGGTCTTTGACGCGCAGCCCCACAAAAAAGGTATTACGAAGTCAAATAGCATGATCTTGGTGGCCACTTGAAGTCGCCAGAACGTGAAATTCTGAAAACTTCTCATGCAATAAAGCCAAAATCGGTCGTATTGTGTGGCTCGCGGTACCGTATTATTGAAGCCACATATCGTTTATTTATAATTTTCAATTGCAATTGCGCTCAGAATTGACGATAATGGTTCCTTCAGCGTCATTTTTGAAAAAATACCACCTAATGACACTTCCAGACCATAATGTGCACCAAACAGTCACTTTTTCCGGATGCAATGGCGACCCGTAATGCACGAAAAATACCCACGCTTGAATCACCACTATCGTAGTAACTGTTAACAATTTTTACGCATTTCTCGATTTTTAAACGATTCATATTCGTAAATGGCAAATCTTTTACTAAATAAATAGCAATTCAAATGATAGGTATATAACAAGTGGCAGCCTTGCCAGACCGCCAGTTTTATGGATTGAAAAACAAAGAGTACTTGATAATACTTGATGCTCTAAATTTATGATGATTTAAAGTTCCGAAGGGCCTGGGATCGACAGCAATGGAAGGCTTTATGAATGCACAAAAAAACACTTGAATTTTATGATATGGGAAAGCTGCTCGCTTCCAATGGATTTACAGGGTTTTTATTCAAATACTAACTGAAAGGGACCTACTATTTAACAATTATTCTGGAGGTGAGTTTGAGAAACTTTTGCTGAACTTTTCGATGGCTCGACTACTCAAAGTGTTCATCAGCATATAGAGGTTACTGTCATTCAAAGGAGGACAGTTGGTTGCATTGGGGCTCAAACCCATTATCATAGTCATATATGCTACTGATTTTTTCTATTAAATTCTTTGTGATCAGATTTGCTCGAAGTGATGATAATTATTTAAAAATGAGCATATGACTGATTCGTTTCGATTGATTATCAATTCGAAAATGATATTAAAAAAATCGCATATTGCAGGCAACTACAATATTTAGTATTTCTAAATCTGGTTTCGCCGTCGGCTTATTCTTGCATGGTGGAAACTTAGCTAGAATACTGGTTGTATGACTCAGATGAGGTAAAGGCAGAGTATACTTTTAGGAGATTTTTGGGGTTTCACTTTGTAATTTATCGAGTAAACTTATTGAAATGTTATCAAGTCTCAACCCAGTCTTAAATAAACCTTTTTTCACACGGAAAATTAAGCCAGAGTCCTTTCTCAGTTAAAAAAGTCTCCCACTCTCGACTGTTGAAAATAAGTCAATTTCACATTCGTAATCTGTTTAAGATAGAACCCCGCATACTAAAGGTAAACCTGTAAAAAGTATACATTAATATATCTCGCTGCACTTCGATAATCTATTATATGTTATTCTTCTGCGAATTGTGGAAGATTACAATCGTTCATGAGCTCACCTCACTACCATTAATCAATCAATCGCAAAAAATTTTTTTGTTTTTTGTCTATTAGTTTAATATCGACGGTAGTAAGAACTATTAACTTTAAGAGAGTTCGATGCACAAAAACGACCATAACTCGATAATAACACCAAATTTTTGAATGTCAGATTGGTGCAAAAATAATTAATTTTGGCGTCAACATTGCAAGAAACCGTTAGAGACAACAGATTACATCCGCATCTTAAATAAGATAATTGGGGAAAGTTCGCAACAAAGAAAGAAATAATGAAGTTTCGTTCTAAACGAATTACATGTGCCAGTTGGAATAAATATATTGGACCGATGGTCTGTCACTGCAGCAATACCTTAGATGATATAAGAGCAACTAGCTCACCTGCGTTGACTTTTGACTGTCTTTTCTGCTTAAACTAACGTTTGGTATTTCGTCATAGCTTTCAACATCATAAATGCTTTGACCAAGACCAACATAGACATACTATGTAGCATTTGCAACACAACAGCTGTCATAAATTTTGTTTTATTATTAATCCGATATGATTTCAATATTAGTTTATATAGATTGTTTTATTTATGTATTATTTGTTATTTAAGTACTGTCTTAATCCAATATGATTTTCTGTGAAAATCCCTACATCTTTATTGACAACACACACATTGAAAACACGACACACAGATATTCCGACCTTTCTACTATTTGCTAACAACGCATAATTTCTAAGTAAATATTTAAACACTCACACACATATATTGTTAACATTTTTTCGAAATAATATTCCATAAAAGTCATGAATATATGTTGGCATTTAAATTGTAATTATCATTATTGATTAACACATACTTCCTAATCATCTGCAAATATAAATTCAGTGCATACCTTCAGGCTTATCGCTTAACGCAACTAGAATTTGTATTATATTCATTTATTTGTAAAAGATAAACATTTATTTACACAAAATTAAGCTAATAATTGGATGGATTTAAATAAACTAAACCGCAGGACAAATATATGATTATATATTTTGGCTTTAGGTTAAAGGACCAGTAGTATGCGGATTGACATAACATACAATATTGTAAGAGCGGATGTGAGGTGTTGGCATTTTTGGCAACACTGTCGGCTTCGCTTTAGAGACATATGTATCTGAAAGTCTAATGAGCAAATGTAATTGTTAAATCTATTATTTACAAAGAAATTTGCCATGAGCTTATTAAAGTAACCTTCAATCCTTCTGCCGGTAATTAGTTAATGAAAAAGATCACTACAATCCAGCTTAAGGCTCATTGGAAATATTTACCCCTACTTTTCATGGTTAAGGAGGCATCAACTAGAGAATGCATTTATTTTAAACAACCCTTCATAACTACTGAACAATTTGCTTCACATTAGTCAGTAAATACTGTCACGCAACCTGAATCCTTTTGTAAATCATATAAAAATGTTTGTATAAAACAATGCAAATACGTTGGAATTTATAGTCAAGCAACTATTTTAGTTTGGATTTAATATACAACACATCAGTTCATAAGACTTTCGTATAAAATAAAGGCAAAAAATGAGTTCATAACTCAAGCTCCAAGGCTGATTAAATTGTTTTAGTTTTTGTGATTACTATTCTGGGCTTGCGGTCTCGCAAGAATTGTTCATTTAGTATTCTACTAACTGTGTAGAGTTTCAGAAATAAATCTACATACGCACACGTTTCACAGATTAATAATACAAATATTATATACGAAATACGTGATAATTATGAACTTAAGACATTAGTAACATTTTTGCGTAACTTTCTCTCTTTCTCTTTCCCTTTCCCCCCGTAGTGACAAAATTCATACGTATTGGCATTGCGGATAAGAACGACAATCCACCGTATTTTGACAAAAGTTTGTATGAAGCCGAAGTTGATGAAAATGAAGATATTCAGCACACGGTGTTAACTGTAACAGCTAAAGATCATGATGAATGTAAGTATTGTATATAGTATATATATATAGCATTGTATATAGTATATAATAGCAATGAAAAAGTTAACCCACCAAATACAAAATATACTTTGGGGCGTTTGCTAATGACTAATAGAAAAGCATATTTTAACGCGTCATTAAACAGATGAAAAGCTAAAGTATACTTTGGGGATATGTCTGTTATTATTTCCTCATATTTAACATATATTTTATCTCCTTTTACAATTTCACTTTAAAGCTTCTCGTATACGTTACGAAATCACCAGCGGTAACATTGGTGGTGCATTCGCGGTAAAGAACATGACGGGTGCCATTTATGTAGCAGGAGCACTGGATTATGAAACACGAAGGAGGGTAAGTTCGGGATTTTAATCAACTCAAATATAGTACAGAGAAAATTAAATTTCAGGAAAAGTTTGTAAAACTTTAGCTACAAAAAAAAAATCCAAAATTTTTTCTGGGGTAAACTTTATAAATTTAAAGAATAATTTCCTATATGGAAACCCATTATAGTATAAAAAGTTTGTGCTAAAAAAGATAACACAAAAACTGAAATTTTCCTAAAGGGCCTAAAAACTATGAAAACCGAAGTTTTGAACAGCATGCACATATTTAATTTCGTACAATACAGCTTCGTAAAACCAAATTTGTAGTAGCTTCATAAAAGTAAATACGAGATACGATCTGCAAAGTGAAAAAAAAATATATTATTCTTAATTGCAGTCTTTAAATAGCGAAAATAAATCTTTTAACGATGAAATAACCGAATTGGTGAAAAGTGTTCTTAAAAGCTTAGGTGTTTTTCGGTAAAGAATCCATTCAAAACTGTAATTTTAAACGGTTTAATTCACTGTAATAATAACATAGATTTCTCGATCCGATAAATTTCCCCATTTCTAACCTATAGAACATGTTTTTAGTAAATATTTCTAAATATTAAAGTTGTAAAATCTATATAAAATTAACGCTTTGTGACGGAAAAAGATTTCCGGGGAAAATTTCATACCAGATAAACTCCCAGGCTTATTTTCATAGAATTATTTGCCCTTTCCATGGCGAAAAAGCTATCAAAGATTCCTTTTTATGGAATTCCTTGCCTACATTAGATTGATTCTGTGGTTGATTGATTCTGATAACTCGATAAATAAAAGGTCATGAAAAGTTTCACACAAACTGATTAAATTCAGTATTAAGCCTGATTAAAGACTTCTTCATTTTGAGGAAATATGGAGCTTCTCGTGAATAATGTTACGTTAAGAAACTGAAATAACTTTTTATTTAAATTCAATTAATTTGCCTTTATCCATTTGAAAAGTAATATGTTTTTATTAACACTATTAGAAACTCCTAAAAAACAATTGAATTTAAACCACCTCCACGATCGGAGACATGTTGTGCGACAACGCAATTTATTATTGCTTGGATTTTTACAGCAGGAATTGCCTCAACCGTCATTCGAATGGGTTGCTTTAAATCCTACAAAGGCTTTTTTTCTGTATGCAATAACCTGGTACGAAAATATCAGGAGCGCCACTGTGAGGAGAATGGATTAATGTTTTTCTTGAAATCAATTTATTAGCGAATTTTCGCTTCAATTCTACTATATATTTCGTATTTCGCCATATTGTTGAAACTACATTGAGTTGAAAGGGCTTCTCCTTTGGTATAACTTTTGAAGGAAACATTCTTCCAACGTCTTTAAATATTAGCCATACATTGCGTTAATTTGAAAAGCTTTCACTAATTTGACTGCTATGAAATATTTCACAAATTCGATTAAGATTTCATACTATCTGCGGAAATTCAGCATAAAGACTGATAACTGTGGAGAATGGAATCGTGTGTTTCTTGAAATCAATTTATTAATGAATTTTCGCTTCAATTCTACTATATATTTCGTATTTCGCCATATTGCTGAAACTACTTAGAGTTAAAAAGACTTCTCTTTCGGCATAACTTTAGAAGGAACTATTCTTTCAACATCTTTAAATAACAGCCACACATTGCGTTAATTTGAAAAGCATTCACTAATTTGACTACAATGAAATGTTTCAAAAATTTGATTAAGATTTCATGCTATCTGCGAAAATTCGGCATAAAGACTGATAAAACAGGTTATTGTACGGATGAAGTATTTCGATTTATTTCGGTCAAATTCAGTCAAAATAATTGATTTAATTTATTATATAACCTGATAACCATATTACATGAGATGAAAAAAATATTAAGTAAGATAAATTTGTTTAATTTCTTATTTAAATATTTCAAAAATATAATGAAGGACTCGAATACATGAAGTTTGGTGCAAATACGCTTCGTTGTTCCAGTCCTTCGGATCCTATAATACGTTTCCTTAACATGAGGAATATGTTATACTAATCGTTAAAAAAAATCGTCATCTAAACTGAACAAAATGTCTATAACAGATTCATAAATTTATTTTAATTGAAATACCTACATATATGCATTATAAATACGATAAACATGCCATATGAAATACTTCGTTTTACCGATGAAATAATTTCATTGGCTTGGCTCAGATTAGATATTCGTCAAGAAGTACAGTTCCGCTTCATTGTGATGAAAACTTGCATTAACGTAATGAATATTTTGTGACTTAAAAAGTTGAGTTCATTATACAAAATATTGAAAATATTCATTAAAGTAATGAGAAAGTTCTCTGTTGATAATATCAATATTTTCTCTAAATTTTGTTCCAATAGAATATTTCATAAGCATTAATTTCATACAAGCTAATGAAAAATTTGCAGTAATTTATTACTAACAGAGATAATCTCGAAAGTTCAGTTTCATTTCAATTTTGATATCATAAGTTTTGTTTAAAAAGTTGAGTTCTTATACAAAATAATGAAAATATTCATTAAAGTAATGAGAAAGTTCTCTGTTGATAATATCAATATTTTCTCTAAATTTTGTGAATATTTCACAAGCATTAATTTCATACAAGCTAATGAAAAATTTGCAGCAATTTATTACCAACAGGGATAACCTCAAGAGTTTAGTTTCATTTCAATTTTGATATCATAAGTTTTATTTAAAAGTACATTGCAAATTTGTTTCTGATTTATATTCGAAACAATTATACTCTTTGCAAATTGATTCACTTGATTGATTCACAAACATAATAAAATAGACAATTTGATTCGAGGACTTGAAAAAAGGCCTGGCGTCTTGTCTATGAAAGCCGAAAATATTTCTAATAATTTCTATTCTGAACTAAGGACATCAGGCTCTCAGAAATTTTTACAGCAATTTAAATATGTTGTTTTTTTTGTAACTGAAAAAATCTAATGAAAAACTTGCAAGACGTTTCGTAAACTAAGTCGAAATCAAAGTTGTTCAAAATTTCGTTTGAGATGTATAATTCAAATTAAAGACTGTTTATTTCTGATGTAAGAAACAAACAGAAACAAAATTAGTATAGACGATGGCCCCTAGTAGTAGTACAACAAAACATTCCTTTAATAGGATCTACATTTCATGAAAACATGTAAAGAAAATATGCGAAAAAGTTTCACTAACTTAATACCAATGAGGACTTTGGTAAAATTTAAAATTTTAAGACAAATTAATGAAAATCATAAAGAAAACTGACGAAGTACATCAAAAATACTTTCATCGATAGTCTTCGTAAATATGATGTTCCCGTGCCATGAAATTTGGGAGCTACTTCGTGATGTTTACTTTAATGGAGCTTTTTATAACAGTGATGAAATTAACCATCAATTTTCTTTAGTGGAACAGATTTTGTCGAATTGATGGACATATCAACTCCAAGGAAACTTAAATCCTTTCTGGGGCATCAGTAAAAATGTTCTTTACTAAAAATACAGAAAATAAACGATTTCAATCATTACAGAGACACCTAGAAAGAGGCCTTTTCAAAAAATCGATTTCTCATATATGTATATGTATATCATATACAGTTGCAGTCAAAATAATAGTAGTGGCTTTATAAAAATGTTGTATTGTTTCATAGCCTCGCTGTATTTACATTTCTTGCCTAGTTTTTTTTTTTTCATTTCATAGCTTAATGTAAACACCAAAAACAAACTAACCGTTATGTTTGCATTCCATTGTTCTTGTTGTTTTTACAATGACTAAATTCAAAGAAGAACAAGTTTTTGGCAGTCAAAATAATAGTAGTGCTGACCGAAGTCAACGAACTTTACAAGTAAACACATTCTTTTTTTGCAAGCTTTGTATATTGAGTTTAAAAATAAATAATTTTTTTAGAAGAATTATAATTCTGATCCATAAAGTGTTAAGATTTGTTTTTAAATAGAGCGTGGCGTGCATTGTACACTAGAAAAACGATTGCTAATAAGGAAGCTGATTTCGAAGGGGAAATCTTATAAAAAAGTGGAAAATATTACTGGTTGCTCACTGACAATGGTATGCAATGCAATAAAGTACACTCCCGTTAGTGAGATACGCGGCCGTTCGCCAGTATTAGAGGTGCAAGTTTGATAGCGCGAAGTCCAAGAAAAGTGCCACTGTTGAAGAAAAAACATGTTATAAAGCGACTAAAATTTGCTAAGAAGCATCTAAATTGGACCCCTGAAAAATGGAGGAATATTTTGTGGACTGACGAGTTTAAAATTGTTCTTTATGGCGGGAAAAGCTCACGAGCCTACGCAAGACGGCCTCCTAATTCAGAATATAACCCTAAATTCACGCAGAAAACGGTTAAACATGGAGGATCTAGTGTTACGATATGGGCATGCTTTTCATACCTAGGAGTTGGATCCATATACTGGATCAAAAACATCATGGATCGCCATCTATACGTAAAAATATTACAGGAAGTGATGCTGCCATATGCTGCGGATGAAATGCCTTTGATATGGACCTTTCAGCAGGACAATGATCCTAAGCACACAAGCCGTCTAGCAAAACAGTGGTTTGCAGAAAATAATATACGCGTATTGGAATGGCCAGCTCAGTCCCAGATCTCAATCCCATTGAGAATTTTTGGTGTGACGTAAAGGCTGTGATCGCGCAAAGAAACCCCACAAACAACAACACATTGTGGGAGGTTGTGAAGGATACGTGGATGTCCATTACCGCAGAAAGGTGCCAATATTTAGTAAACTCTATGCCTCCTCCAGTAATTGCCAACAAAGGGTTTGCCACAAAATACTAATTAAGATGCTTACCCTTCGTAATATACATTTAGCCCACTCATCAGTTTATTTTAGTTTGCACTAACCATTAAATGAATATCACTACTATTATTTTGACCGGCTATATTTGAAAGAATTTGAATACTTTTA
>JAHXMU010000651.1:226700-315850 GCA_019455685.1 Philornis downsi | reverse complement strand
AATTATCACAGAAGACACTTTCAATTGCCTAAGAAGACACTTTCAATTTCTAAGAAGAACCTTTCTATTGTCTGAGAAGACACCTTCAATTGTCTGAGAAGACACTTTTAATTGTCTGAGAAGACACTTTCAATTGTCTAAGAAGACAATTTTAATTGTCTGAGAAAACGCTTTTAAGAGAAGCCACTTTCAATTGTCTGAGAAAACGCTTTTAAGGGAAGACAATTTTAATTGTCTGAGAAGACACCTTAGAGTATCTGAGAAAACAATTTCAAGTGTTAAATGTTTCAGCGTGTGTGAAGTCATTTTTAAGTGTCTTAGAAGATTTTAAGTATTTGACAGAAGTCCCAGAATAAGTTATCAGGCCACAAGTATCTGACACGAGACTTTCAAGTATCTGAGCAGACATTTTTTAGTATCTGAAAAGGTATAATTCTATAAGGAGAAACAATTTCAAATGTCTGAAAGTGTAATGACGCTTTCAGGAACACCGTTTGATTTATCAAGAAGACATACTCAATTGTCTGAGAGGATATTTTCACATATTTGAAAAGATACTTTGAAGTGCCTGAGAAGGAATATTGGAGTATCTGAAAAGATATTAAAATAATGGCCCTTTAAACTTTCTATGAAAACACTTTCAACTGGCTCACAAAATACTTTCAAGTTTCTCAGAGGACCTTTTAGATGTGTGAAAAAACATTTCTATGCATTTAGAAACAGCTTTTTGAATAACTGTTTGAATAAAATGCTTCCGAGTGTCTAAGAAGGTGGATTTAGACTTTAAGTATTACTATCATTTCATGATATCGTCGTTAGTATTAAAAAGAGACTGGGTCCCTGCGAGCAAATTGATACTACCATTCAGGGGAAGGGAATGCTTCATGATTGCTCCGTCAAACCAAAAGATGATATCTTAACTACAGAGTGGTATTCCAGCATCAGTACTGACTTACTGGGGACTGTGGAACTCCTCCGACTTTCGCATAATTTCTGTCAAATGTAAAGAGAGCAAATCAATAGGTTGTCAGCAGTTCCGAAATACGGCATAATTGTCGAAATTTTCAGTACAAATTTCACTACTATATAGGTCGGTCACCCAAAGAAACGGTGTGAATCTCCTACGTTGATCATGAATTTATTGCGAATTAATTGCCCATATTATATTTTTGACAAGTTTAGGAAAACACAACTACAACAACAAGGTACTAGCAAAAAAAGAGTTACGTAAAACCGTATATTACGTAAAACCGGATTAGAAACAGATCATTGCAATAGGCAAAATTTATTTATAGCTTGAGAAACTTTTGCCTATTATTTTTGCCTATAATTTCAATTTAACTAAAATAACAATTTAAAATATTGAGCATAATATGATTCCGCCATACTGGCTAAATCCACTTATCCTGGGTCACAACAGTTGTATTAATAGTTGAAATTTAAAGCATTAACTTTGTTTTTTTCTAACGGCCATTGTTTCTATCTGAAATATGCCACTCAAAATTTTTGACCGAAGTGAATTGGTTTTTAGTTAAAACTGTGTGTGCACATATGAATTCTCCCGGGCAATGAGAGGAAAATAATCGCAACTATATTAAAATGCCACTAATCACATATTTCAATGAAAATTTTAGGAAAATGGAAACCCATTTTCAATCAGCTTTCTGGCGAATGCAATATTTGATACGTATGTTGTCTATATGACAAAACATTCCATTCAATACAAATTTATTTCAAATTCAGCAGCATGAGCTGTGATCATTCATCAATCTATCTCTCTTGACTAGAAACCAAAACTGTCACAGGATTGCATTTCAAACAAAACGTTTAGAGTTGTGGATAATAGAATGGGCTGGGGCCGCCCATTGGAAAAAAAGACATAGCCTTTGTACTGTAGCTACGTGGATGTATTTGACAGGGAATTGAAATCAAAATCAAAATCAAAATGTGACATAGGCGGCGCACAAACATTTGTATATACAACGCCACTGTACAGCTGTTAAATTAAAATCTAATAGATATTCCTGTATAGAGGAGGACATTCCTATTGAAATTTATTTCATTTCCTTAGTTTTTGTATATCATTCATTTTATTGTTATCATTTTCTTAATTTGAGTTCTTCTTATTTTTTTGTTTTCTTTTCGGTTTTTTTTTTTTTTTTGGTTCCCTTCTTATCCGATTGTGGGCTAAAGTACGAATTGAAATTGGTCGCCTCCGATAGTTTGAATGAAAACTCCACCACAATCATAATCAGTGTGCGCGATGTTAACGATTTGCCTCCGGTGTTCCCGCAGACCTTATATGAACGTACACTGGATGAGGAAATGAGGGCACCATTCACAATAATGCAGGTCGGAATTTATAATTTATGTTATTATTTCCATCTGTTTGTGATTTTTTTAGCTTTTAATTCCTGTTTCATTATAACTCTTTTTCATATTTATTTTATTAATATAATTTGTATGTTTCATTTCACTTGAACAACAACGGAAAATGTGTTTAATTTTTATCATGATTTTATTTTTTTTTTTAACATTTAACGTAATTAATACTGTAAAAACAACAGCAGCTACTATAATCGCCAGTTGAAAAAGCTGTAAACAATTGCGACAACAACTGTGAAGAAAGACTACAAAAGAAATTTAAAAAAAAATATATATTGTAAATAATGACTAAAATTTATGGGCGAAAGGAGGGAAATGATAATTATAGCATTGGACAGTGATTGAAATTAAATGTCAAAAACATGAATTGAATGACAACTATAACATGTAAATTGAACGAATGCAGCGCAGATGATGGCTTCACAACCATACTAATTACGGCAGCAAGTAGGAAGCATGTGGAAGCGATTACGTTTTATTATAGCAATTATTCCATTCCACGGTAGCTTTCAATGTTATATTTAAAATTGCGTTTCCAAGGACGGCAATGGCTGCTATTTATGAAGATGAAAAACCACAGATATTCTTCAATATCAAATTCCGTAACAAACTCAGCATTGAGCCACCTTATCTTAACAAGTGGCCGAGTGTAATTGCATATAGGTATATGTTGTACATATGTATATGTATATACAATAAAGCCAAAATCGGTCGTGTTGTTTGACTCGTGGCACCGTCCTGTTAAAATCACGTATCGTCCAGTTCACAATCTCCACCATAACTTTCTGAATTGAAATTCCGAATATCCGCCACACTTTCACTAACAGAAGCGATATTTTCGATATTTCCTGTGCACTGCGACGATGCACAAGCCTGACCACTTCTGTAACGCTTCCAGCCTCTTCAAATTAAACTATTCTAAAGTAAACTATCTCAGTGAATTCACCGTTATATAATCCAATATTTCCATTTGTAATGCCTCAGTCCAATTAATATTAAAGCTGAGCTAGCCAATATTAAAGACCAACATTCTACTCTGGGGAAGTCTGCTCCTTCGTTTATGACTGTCAACTATTGGGTAGCAGAGTTTAAACGAGGCCGTACGAGCTACAAAGACGAACACCGTAGTGGTCGACAAGTTAAGGTGTCCACGCCAGACACGATTATGAAAATCCACAAAATGGTATTAGATATTAGTCGGCTGAAGGTCCATGAGCTCGCTGAGATAACAGGAATTTCAAAAAGTGCTATACATGGTATATTGATCGAAGATTTTGAGATGAGAAAGCTGTGAGCAAGATGGGTGACGCGTTTACTTTTAATAGATTTAGCCGATGTTGTACCGCAACAAAGCCGAGTTTTTGCACCGATTTATAACCATGGAGGAGACATGGGTGCACCACTTCACACCTGAGAAAAAGGAACAACCAAAGCAGTGGATTGGGATGGGAAAATCGTGCCCAAAGAAGGCGTCTGTTTTTCAGGATGCACATGGGATTATTCTATAGGTAATTGATCGTCTTCAGAATGGAAAAAGTTATTAACAGCGAATTTATTGCAGAGTTTAACTGAAGAAAATTATGGAAAAAATTCCGCATTTGGCGAAAAAGAAATTGTTATTTCATCACGACAACTCTCCAGTTCACACATCCATTGTTGCGATGGCCAATTTTTGGAATTGAAGTGAATTCGAATTAAAGTTCGAATTGCTTCATCATGCACCTTATCCGCCAGATTTAGCTCCCCCGGGACTATTTTCTAATTCCAAAATTGAAAAAATGACTCGGTGATAAAAGATTTGCCAACAATGAGGAGGCAGAATCTGAGGCTGATGGCTATTTTAAGGAGTTTAGTTCTTACTACAAACAGGGTATAGCAGGTATTGAATATCTATGGGAAATGTGTATCTAGCTAATGGGAGATTAAGTTGAAAACTAAAGAAAATTTTTCCCAACTTTTTTGTGTCCTCTTTGTTAAGCCGGCTAGTTTTGAGACCGCCCTTGTAATAACATAATAACATTTATCATTTTCGATATGATACTTTCGTTGACGCAACAAAGTAAAGGGTGCCCCAACAGGAACGCAAAATTTAAATGACTGATGCAGCAATTGAATTGTTTCTCTGGCTGTATGATATGTGGCCCGTCCAAATTCCTACCACATGCCCTCCACATTCATTTCTTCAATTCTAGGCACAAAAAAACTAGCTTTCATTTCACCATATCGAACACCATTGTCTTTTTGCGCTTGACATGCCTCATTTTCATAAAAAAAAGGTCCAATGATTCCTCCAGCCCAAAATCCACACCATACAGTGACACGTTAAGGATGCATTTGCTTCTCGTGAATAACTCGACGATTTTCCTCACCCCAAATGCGACAATTTTGCCTATTGACGAAGCCATCAAGATGGAAATGGGCCTCGTCACTGAAGATGATTTTATCGGGAAAATCAGCATTTTCATGTTGTCTCTCCAATACCCAATTAACGAACTCCCTTCGCTGACCATGGTCAGCTGGCTTCAGTTCCTGAGTCAATCGAACTTTGTATGCATGAAGATGCAAATGTTTCGTCAAAATTCGCTGCATAGTGGATTTGGATACACCAATTTGCTGAGCTCGGTGTCGAATTGAGGTCGATGGGGTATGAGCGACATCATCACTTACAGCTGCGACATTTTCGGTCGATCGACCTGGTCGAAGGCGCTTTGTTGTCTTTACATCACTAACAGACCCAGTTTTGGCACAGTTATCCACTAATCTCTTTACGGTTGACTTTTTTGGAGCATTATTGTGACCCCAAATTGATTGCAATTTGCGAACTGTAACCGCAAAACTTTCACCATTTTGGTAAAACAATTTCACAATGAGAATGCGTTGTTTATTAGTGTAGAGCTCCATATTTACTAACCTCGTACTTTCTACTAGCAAACAATAAGAATTGTTCAAATGTCAAACAATGACACTTCGAATGGCGTCAAATTTAAATCCTGCGTTCTTGTTGGGACACCCTTTACTTATTTTTATTTTTTATGTAAAAAGTGTTTTCATATTATCGCAAATTTCTAAACTTATTCAAATGCCGTATGAAATAACTGATTATTATGACGATTTGGAGAAATCATTTTATTGAAATTAAACTTCAGTTCCAAATGCTAAACTTTCAAATATAAAATATATAATTCTGGTATTAGAAAACCTTGAGAAACCGCTGCCCAAAGCCATATAATTATCATACGTCCCTCGCCAATGTTAATTGCAATACTATTTATTTAAATCACAACGGTAGTTGATTTTAAATAATTGCACTTATTGAGCTTTTGCAGTTCCAGGCCATTGAATGTATTTAATAATACTTGACAAATTAATAATGTCAAAATTATGATCGAACAATAACAATAATAAGAAATTAATTTAAAGGAATTAAGCACGTTTTATGGGTATTATGGCGATTGTTAATTTAAATTAAACTCAAGTGTAGACAAAAAGGCATACATTTAACAAATAACAGTCATGATTCATAGAATAATATGTATGTACGA
Source organism: Philornis downsi (assembly GCA_019455685.1). NCBI lineage: Eukaryota > Metazoa > Arthropoda > Insecta > Diptera > Muscidae > Philornis > Philornis downsi. The sequence continues at coordinate 309,923 of JAHXMU010000651.1, read as the reverse complement.
TAATATATGATATTATGTACGGTAGTGTTGATATGTAATCATTGGGTTATTACAATAATTCATTACACATTCGCACACATACACTTGCACACACAGCACACTCATACACATCAATTCCATTAATAACATTTCATTAGCGGGATGAGTTTTTTTCCATTCCTTTTTTTTTTTTTTTTTTGCATAATATTACAAAAAAAATCAGCACAACTGATGACATTGGAGGCAACAATTCAAACACTGTGGTCACGTATTAAAATGAAAGGGAAACTTATAATTGAACATATGTTCGCAGCAGCGGCGGTTTTGCCTTGTAATACGTATATTTCAGCTGGAAAATATCATGTATTATAATAGTTAGTTTCCTGTTTCCTCCATCCGGTTTTCTTTGGCATAAGTGTCATGCATATTAAGCGGTTTTCTTTTTTTTTTTTTTTTTTGTAATATCCCTTTTCAATACCATTTTGATTATGGTAGGGCATTGAATACCACCATATGCTTCACATTTTAGTTTTTCAAAGAAAAAAGTAATTAAAAAATTTACTATTATAATTTCATTGTTTAATAGAGCGGGAATTTCACTGGAAGTTGTAAAAAACTATTATATAACAATGGCTAAATATCGGAGTTCAATATTAATATGCAATTTGTAAAATTTCTGTGAGGGATTAATTTTTTATTGCTGAGTTAAATTAACTTTCAGATTCTATTAATTTTGAAATTTACTGGTATGTATTGAAGAGCTTAAGGTTTATGGAACTGATTATTAATCTGCACAGAGTGCTCAGTAGTTGTCAGTAGGATAAATATGAAAACTATTTAATATGCATTAGAATGAATAATGACGTTGTCTGGCACTAAATCTAAAGCAGGCCAAATACAGACTCACAAAAGAGACACAACAATCTAATAATATTATCCAAATTTTCAAAGAAGTTTAAAACCAGGACTAACATTTCAGTTAGGCGAACTGAGTTAAAACTTAAGCAACAAGCTAATGATATTAATCAAATTTTCAAAGAAGTTTTAAGCCAGGACTAACATTTCAGTTAGGCGAACTGAGTTAAGACTTAATCAATATTTTTAATACATGATTAGGATACATAAAAGAGATGAGAAAATTTCCACTTCCAATTTCGTTATGCCCCACAAAATGTTAAAACTGAAATATTTTTACTTAATCGAATAATTATAGACGAAAAATATACATCTTCACAATCCATTATTTTGTTTCAGAAAAAGGCTATCCCAGCCTATTCTGTTACTAATGCTAACTAACAGCTTACAAGGTTTCAGTAGATTTCCAAAGATATTACATCAATTGCACTAACGTTATTTTCAAGGAAGTGCGAAAAGAAATAGCATAAATCATTGAAATATCGTTAGTCATATTAAGTGATATAATTATGATACATTAAGCGGTCACATCGATTCTAAAAACAAATAGTTTTTGTACTGAAAGTATGGCAGGGCTTGTAATTGGCTCATCCAGATACAGCCCTAGACTGAATTCAGAAAAAAATGTCGCGTAAAGTTTCAGAAGAGTAGTGTAAACATTTCAGAAATAACGACAAATGCTGTATATTAGCAAGTAAGCTCATTTCATTGGGAATGCCACCAAATGGTGTAGAGTTAATTCTTTACTTTCAGTCTTTCCTTCACTTTCATTAGTAGTTGTCCTATGCGGTGCAAAAAAAATTAGAACTGGATAACGTAACAATTTTTACACCTACTAACATACGACGTGTGTTCAAAAAATAAGGCGAATTTTCATTTTTCACAAAAAATGTTTATTCATCAATTTTTATTTTATCTCCTTCAAAGTAATCTCACTCAGATATAATACACTTGTGCCAGCTTTTTTTCCAATCCCCGAAGCAGTTCTGATATGCACTTTTTGGTATGTCCTTGAGCTCTCTCAGCGATTCGGTTTTTATCTCCTCAAACGTCGCAGAACGCCGTCCTTTCATGGGTCTCTTCAATCGTGAAAACAGCAAAAAGTCGCAGGAGGCCAAATCTGGTGACTATGGTGGCTGAGACATGATAACGGCGTTGTTCTTGACCAAACAATCTCTCACAAGAAAAGGCGAATGAGGTTTAAGTGCATTATCATGATGAAAAAACCGTGATTTTTTCCACAATTCAGGGGCTTTTTTTGTATTGCTTCAGGCAAACGGCGCATAATTTCAAGGTAAAACTCCTTATTTACCGTACGATCTTGTGGTAAGAACTCCTGATGCACTACACCATGGTAATCGAAGAAAACAGTGAGCAAAACCTTGACATTTGATCGAACTTGACGTGCTTTTCTCGGTCTTGGCTCTTCTGGACGCTTCCATTGGGATGATTGAGCTTTGGTTTCGATTTCATAACCATACTATAACCATGATTCGTCACCAGTTATGACCCTTTTAAGCAAATCTGGATCATCGTTGACGTCATTCAACAATTCCTGAGCGATGCTCATGTGACGTTGTTTTTGGCCAAAATTCAGCAATTTTGAAACGAACTTCGCTGACACACGCTTCATGCCCAAAATTTCCGAAAAGGTAAGCCAACCGATATGCGAACATCCTCAACAACTTCTCTAATTGTGACTCGACGATTCTCCATAACAATTTTCTTTTGGAGCGTCTAGAGCGAGCGCCGTCATTCACATCTTCTCGACTCCAACCGCATGCCACTACCAACATTTCAAGTGTTTTTGAGCACTTAATTCCATTTTTTACACAAAATTTGACGCAAATGGATCAAAGAAGCATTTTTTTCGATAGCAGAAAATCGCCGAACAAGCAAAACATTTGTCTTATTCAGGCCTCTCACAAACAAACTAAACATGAAGAAACATAAAGAAAAACAATAGTCGAAAGTCGAATGTACGTAGCCCGCAAAATTTGAAAATTCATTTCATTTTTTGAACACACCTCGTATGATGATGATTACTCACACTTCTTATCATTTTGTAATAACTGCAACTGTGCTTCTGAGGTCCTATAATACAGTAAATATAGCCCTGATCGTCTTTGTGGCCTTAAGCATGTACGGAATGTGTTGAAAGCACGAGAAACCAATAGAAGAAAACTTGCTCGCACAAGGACTGTGGGCTGCCATGAGCGCAATGTTTAGCACATGCGACTATCGTTCTCATGATCGCGGGTTCTATCCCCCGCACGTTCAATACCACCTATCATTATCTGAACGGCGTTTAACGCGATGCGTCAGTCGAAAACTTCGAGTAGTCGACAAGCCTTGTAAATTATTTTTAAAATGTGACGTTCGGAATCATCGTTAAACTGTAGGTCCCATTGGGTTAGTCTAAAAATAGAATGCTTGTAAACCCCCATTTGAATGTGAGAAAAACTCTCATGTCCTATTCATGAGAAGCAAAGGAATTTGTTTTACTTTTACAAGGAATGAATTAACTTCTTAAAAAGGAGAATTTTTCAGAATTTTTTGATAAATTTTAACCACTTATATTGTATAGTATTGAACTGAAAATATCTATCCTAATTCTGATAATTTTTAAAGGGAACCCATCAGTAGCGATTAGGATTATTGGAAAATGTTAGAAAATATCGGTCATCCACATATCGGTTAATTGGACGGTGCAAGTCTTCTGCACTTCGGACAGAAGCGCCTTAAATAGTACAGTGGAAAGAAAGAAAAAATGCTTATAAGGACTGATTACAGCTTTTAATAATGGATGCTATTTCCAATTTTTTTTTTACTTTTTTTTTTTAATTGTACCATTTATTAATTAATTAAAAGCTCAATATAGTGATATTTAGTAGGCGAATGATGAATTCTAAAAAAATGTAAAGTTTCGCTAAAGAAAATGGTAAAAGTAAACATAATCTATGAGAAAGCAAAAATCAAATTTTATTATATATAACTAATTGGTTTTGAAGGTGATAGCCCGTAAATGAGCTCCATGGTCATTCACGCATATGCAACAACTGATCAGAAAATTATTCATTGCGGAATCGGCTTAATTATTATTTTAATGGACTGCCCCAATTCAGTCAAATTCCTTGGTTTCGTTTTGTACACTTCTTACTTGACATAACCCCATAAAAAAAGTCTGGCGCAGTCAGGTCAGGTGGTTTTGTAGACCAGCGGAAAGTAGAGTTTCTGGATATTAATTTCTTTTTGGAAACTTTCGTTGGAGCTTCGCCATAACCGGTCTGGCTATGTGTGCAGTTGCTGCATCTTGCTGGAACTAAAACACCTTCAACATCTTTAAATAACAGTCCCCATTGACAATTGACAGTAGCACGATTCATACGCCACCCTGTATTTGTGTGAACATGAACTTTATTTATCTACATATTTACTTGAATGCACGTTTGCCTAACATAACCCATTAAAGGTTAATAATATCAAAAAAAGGCTTCTTATGCTAAGGTGCTAGAGGTGAACAGTACAAAAGTATATTTTTGTTGGTATCCTAAAACTGGAAAACATGCAAGACATTTAAAATATTATGGAAAATCATTAAAAATCTGGATGAAATAATATCTTAAGCATGGAAACAAATTCTAAAATTATTTCCTTACATAATTCGATTATTATATATTGAACCACCAGTTGCACCGCAAGTAGAGTGTCGGGTATGTTATTCAAGGAAACCAATATGTTAAAAGGTATTTTAAAAATCATTCAGCTTTCGAAAAGAGATAGTTTTAGACCGAAATATTCTGGATACCATTTTAAAACATGTCGTTCTTCATGCTTTCCAAGTCCCTGTAAGTCCCATCAGTGTGACATAGGCTATAAGGCGAATACGTGTTCTTTTATTACCTGGAAAATCTGACAAATTTTTTACTTATCTATTCGTTTCATTAAAGTTAAGCTTTCTTAAATGGATAGTGATTGCAAACAAAAAAAAAAAAAAAGTGTTCAATGTAAGGCTTTCTTCAAATAAAGGACCATTCTTACGAAAAGTTCAAAATTAATAGGACTATTGTGAGCATTTTCATATCCTGTAATAAATTCTTGGGGAAAATAGACCAAAAAAGTAAATTTTTTATAAGTTGCAAAATTTAACATTTTTAAAAAATTGTACTTTTGAATCTACTTCTCTAATTAAAGTACCTTTAAAATTTTTCTTTTCTTTTAAATCCCCAAAAGTGTTTGCTATTTTCCGCGAACTATAAAATTCCAGCCAATCCATATGATTGTTGGTATACTCCTTTTGGTATACTCCCTTTGTAAAAACAAGGAATACTCCCTCTGAGTCCCCATAAAATGTATATAATCCTCATCGTATAACGATCTAATCATATCCGTCCCTCCGACCACCCTCCCTACTGCGTGTTTGCTGAAAGAACGGACCGTTTGCGTTGGGAAGCAGATACTTATAAATACAGGGTTATCCATTTTTCAGTTTGAAAAGTAAAGTTTACCAGAACACACATAAAGCATGATTTCGATGAAATTTTTATTTCATTATAATGCTTTTACCTTGCCATTATAATAAAGAGTTATCCGTTTAGTTTGTTCAAAACCGCCGGTCTGGTAAGGCTGTCAGCTCTTAAATACCTGCCATCTGAAGTGTTATTTTTTTTAACGAAAGGTTTGCCATTTAAGAATATGAATCGTCGAAGAATGGACAAAAATAGTTAAAAGTTATGCGTTCTTCGGTTGCTAAACGATCTATATTGGTAAATGGCAAACCTTTTCCTAAATAAATAAGACTTCAGCTGATAAGTATTTACCTGCCCACAGCCTTGCCAGACCGGTGGTTTTTGAATCTATTAAATTTATAACCCTTTATATCTCAGATTAGCTCCGAAGGTAAGTCAAGTAGGAAAAAACATGCCCATAAAGCGAAAGTAAAGTTAAATAAAACATATATAAAACTATGACTTCGATGGAACTTTTATTTCAATATAATGCTTGGACCTTGACATTATGAAATACAATGTCGTTTAAATGACCGCCACTGGATTGGTTGCAGCAGTGGATCCTTTTGAGGACTCACCAGCCGGTATGTTTGGAGATTATTCGTGTAAGAACGGTCTTTGACGTAGCACCTCAAAAAAAGTTTAACGGCGTCAAATCACATGATATTGATAGGCAATTGACGTCAGTAAAATGTGAAATTAAGCCATTTAGAAACTTCTGATGCAATAAAGCCAAAATTGGTCGTGTTGAATCACGTTTGAGTCACCACTTTTGTAGTAGTTGTAGTTGTTAAATGATCCATGCTCGTAAAAGGCAAATCCTTCTCTAAATAAATTAAAGGTATTTAAAGGCCGACAGCCTTGCCAGATCGGCTATTTTGAAAATGGGTAACCCTGAATATTCATGGTACTAAGTAGACCCAGTTCCAACTGTAGAACTTTGGTTTGGATTAAAATTTCTCGCTAATACCAGTCAAATCTCGTTAGTGTACGACATCTTCAGTAACACCATTTTCAATCTAAATGTGTGTAGGAAAAACGGCGTGATACATTAAACATACCGGCCCACCAGCAACATTAAATTTAATTTCACATATAGAAGTGTCATGCCACGAAAAATTTAATTTTTAATGAATACATACTATTGAATGATCATTAAATAAAATTAATTAAACAAAAACATATAAAAACATAAAAAAAGCAAATAAATTGTACCATCAAATCCTATAAACATATGAGAGCAAATAGGAAAACCGCTTATTATGAAAGTCCCCTGTTAAATAACCATAAAAATGGTTGCAGGGTCATTCATTGAGTTCAAATTTGACAACAACAACCATCATATCAAGTATTAATTGATACGATATCAATGTTTTTGTTGGTTTCTTTAGAGTTTACAAAAAAAAGTTCTCAACAGAAAAAACATTTAATTACCTCAATAAATTTATGTTTCGAATAAATGATTGAATATAATGAATATGTAAATACGTGGGAAAAAAATCGGAAAAAAATAAATAACAACTCTACATTGACAGTATGAGCGAAGTTTTTAAACAACATGTGAAAATATAAATATTCAATCAATATTTAATTCGATTTGTAGTTGAGAAACTAAAAAAAAACATACCGGTAAAATGGAAACCAAAAGCAAAGTTTATAATAACACTGTGAACTAAATAAAAATGTTGTGTGACGAGGTAGGAGTAAAAATGCGACAGGACACTGAAATCTTTTAGGCATTAGGCTCTTATGACCAACAACAACTTCTTCAAAAACGGTGTTCATTAGATATTGGTAACAATACTAGAGTAACATTATCCAAAATGTTCTTTTCATGCAGAGCAATTGCTTTGCAACTATTATAAAGCATATCTTAGGGGGCCGTATGTGAGGCAAAATTGTTGGGTATGTTTTAAGACATTTCATTCTACAAATCTTTGATTGTATACAAATTCTCAGTAGTTAAAATGATAAGCATTTCTTTCTTATGTCAATTCATATATTTATGTTTTAGAAACATACCCTTAAGCTTTATTATAGTATGTTAAAATAATCCAGCTTTTACTTAAAAAAAACTCAAAAAATGGTAAGGTGTAGTAAACAAAAATCCATTATTTTTTCACGACATTGAAGGCTTTTCTCATCATCCTTATTTATTCGATAACCTGTTGCTATTTTGAAGATAATTTCAATACGATTCTTTTGTAAAAAAGTCTCATAGCTGTTGACAAACATCTGGGATTAGAATTCCGTTTTCACAAGTTCCTCTTGAAGCGAATTTTTTACTCGCAAAAATCATTCACCATAGACAGAAATAGGTGGTAATCATTTGGTACCAAGTGCAGATTATAAGGTAAATGCATAAAAAATCTCTTAAACAATCTTCCTAGAATTTCGGCCAGTTACTAACGATGTGTGTTCCTGATCGCACCAGTCACCATTTGCTACAGAAATGGCTAAATTTTGTCGGCATTCGCAGATGGAAATTCAGTCCATGAGTTTCTTTGCGTTAACTCCGGACTATTTCAAATGATTCCAAATGGGTTTTTGTGCAATATTTAGCTCCGGAGCTATAGCTTACATGACAGTCGAACTTGACGATTTCTATTATTCTATCGACATTTTCAGTTGGCATACCAGAATGTGGTGCATCTTTGATGTCAAAATTACCATAACGGACTCGACGAAACCAAATTGTGACTGGCTGTTACAGTAATAGAATCACAAATACTATTCCTATTTTCAGCTTGCTGGCCTGCGTTTTTGGCTTTACCGAAAAAAAAACTGTAAAATATTTTGAATTTTTAACTTTTGAGTGCAAAACCGTATCTTTCTAATGCCATTAGCGTAATCCAATCGCACTTATGCAACGTGAATACAGATAACTAAACAATCTATTGAATAAATAATATATTTTTTTTACTTTACCTTATATGTGAGTTTTTTCATACGACTGTGCCTAACTTAAACACAATAATTTATAACTTAAGAGATTGGATCTCTAGTTTTCTAAACACCATTTCAAAGCATTTCTCACAGGATCATTGGCTTTGTTTTTTGTTTACGTTTTCAGTAATTTTTTAATTGTTTTTTTTTTTATTTTATAAAACTTCTGTATTTAAGAAATGTTTTTTTTACTTACTCCTTAACATATCATCCCTCCAATAATACATCAGCCTTAAAAATAAATCGTTTATGGATTCACTACTATTTTACCTAACAATTTCATTGAAGTATTCAGTAGGATTTAAATAACTTTGTAGTTTTGCATGTTGCACGATTTTGTTCATCATATTGCCTAAAATGCTTCTTTATGGAGAAGTCCTGTATTCTATATTTTGTTTACTTAATTCGTGATAAAACTAATATTTTACTTTTATATCTGTTTTTTTCCTGCTAAAACTGCCTTGGAACTGCAACAGGTCACCGCCACCGATGGTGATAAAGATCGTCCTCAAAATATTGTATACTTCTTGACTGGGCAAGGTATTGATCCTGATAATCCTGCCAATAGCAAATTCGACATCAACCGAACCACTGGAGAAATATTTGTCCTAAAGGTAAGTCGAAAATGTGGTGTACCAAATCGTATAAAAGAAAAAATGAAAGGCAATTAAAGAACTATAAAAAACAGCTTCAAAAGTAATACTATATGAGCCCGTGGAACAGTATTCCAGTTACTGGTCACTGTCAGCACTGATTTTTTATCCTGGGACAATTTTAAATAACTGAAGGTATTTCAGATTGTCACGACACTGATCACGTAATATCAGCACTAATCTGTTCTAATTATAAAATGCGAAGGAAGGGAAAATCTGTTGCATACTTGTAGGAGGCTTTATTACAAATAATTAATAAGTCGCCGTAAACATGCTCATTAAACTTGCGATCGATGTTACTTTATTCAGTAGTTTGTAATTTACAGACCATAGAATATTTGAAACAACCTTCCTTAACAAAATATTAAATCAGCTAGATTTTACTCAAAATGTTGGCGTTGCCATTAGTTGAATAAACTCTAAAACAAAACAAAGGCTTTGGTTTAAATTCCGTGGGATATTTAGCAAGGAAAGTATAAATTATCACAGAGCTCTATGAATACATTGAGAACAAACGTTGAATTCAGTGCCATATAAGAACACAGCTGGGGTTAGTGTCTCGTACATATTAAATGTTACTCATAAACCATAGCTTCCTCTTTTCAATTTAAAAAACGGCGTTATTTATTTATTATAGAGGTGCCAAAATAGATAAAACCATCCACCAGTCCATACTCCTCAATATATACGAAGCGTTTAAGGCGTGTAGAAATTTGTTCTTTAAAGCCCTTTTATCTTTTATGGGTAAAGACTAATATTAACTCCAAATGGAATACATTTTCTCGCACATAATGTACGAGTACGATTCTGCAAACTAGTGTAGGAAGGAATATGCCCACCCAAAATTTAAAGAACGATGTTATTTATTTATATATATGAGTATTATTTATAGAGGTGCCAAAATAGATAAAACCATCTCCATATTCCATATTCCTCAATATATACGAAGCGTTTAAGGCGAGTAGAAATTTGTTCTTTAAAGTCCTTTTGTCTTTTATGGGTAAAGACTAGTATTAACTTCAAATGGAATACATTTTCTCACAGAAATTGTGACAAGTTGTGGAGGAAACTTGTCCTAGAATACAAACAAATCTTATCTACTTGATGTGTTAAAAGCAGGACTCAAATTTTACAGATTCCTCATTATTACTTTCTCATTTAGATCACCAGCAAGTGACCAGTTAAAAAATATTGATCTATCAACGGTTAAGAAAATATAAATTGCAGATGAAACTTGAGTATTGTGTTTGAATTCCTATTGCAGTCTATCATCCCTAGTATATGCCATGAATTTTTAACTTGCCGTACTCCGTAAAGCATGCAATGATTTATAATATACATAATACTTTTCTGTTTCACAAAATTTGTCAATACTGCTGCTCTCTTCTCTTGTTCAGAAAACATTTTAAAATATTCATCAATTCGTTATTCATCATCATGACATTTGCAAATACATAGTATAAACGTATATTTAAAATTTAATGATTTTTAAGTTATTTGAGCATGCAGCCTTAATTACATTTGCATTTAAATGCAATATATCTTCGACTATGCGCCAACAATAATCTCATCAAAAAGAGATTCGTTTATTTCTGGCTGTTGTTGATGCTCAAGCATTTTAAACATTCATTAAGCCAAAATAAACAATTGGTTTAAAGATAATGAAAACTGACTCATAATTCCTTTTTTTATTCCAAAAATCAAGGGGACATACGAGTTGAAGGGCATCTCACATAAACCAAGGGATAATTACAGCAACTGTAATAAATAATAATTGTTGAAATTGACAATAATACATGGCAAAAATTTGTATAGCAAAAAATTTGCGCCTACGTACATGTTACATGTTAAGCTTATGACAAGCCTTAAGGTATGGCATAATTATTGCAATACCATGTAAATGCTTTCACACATACACCCTCATGCCTACAGAGAACTCTGCAATTGTTGTTGTGGCATTTGTATTGGCAATACTGGGCGGCAATATGAATGCCGCGCCAACAAATTAAAATGTTCAGTTCAACATAAATCGTAGAAGTTCCGTCTTTTTCCTTAAAGGCCATCAATGAAATTATGATGGGTGTTTACAGGGCGCACAGAGGATGATCATGGACGTTGTTTGCTTTCGTGCGATATAAAGATAAATTACTCCCATGACTGTAAATAATAGCCTTACAATTCGAAACCAACCACTTGTAATTTCGTATCGTTTACATTTATTCCGATTTACGTAGAAATTGAAAAGAATGGGAATTATTACTCATAGTTTGAAGGTAGTTCGCGAATTGTAATGGAAGAACATAGTAGAGAAAATGAATATTTTTCACTGTGAACGAGGTTGGCGGCAAGCACTCACTGAAATTGGGAATCATAAATGAAATTGCTATTAATCATATTTTATAGTACGTTCTCAACATTTACGTTTAAAACGACTCATTTTATCAAACTAAAAGTGATGTGACAACACAAAGGTAACGATGGAGAGAACTGTTGCCTCACTTCTGGAAAAACAACAGACTGCGACAATAGTATTTCTACATTGAATATGCTGGATATGTGATAGATAATTTCTATACGGTTTACTCTCAGAAAAACACGCCTTGTATAGCGGATAAAGAAATCAAGTTAATTTCAGAGCCTTCAATTAAGTTTGCACAATTTGAATTTGAAATCATATTTATGGCTTGTAATGCGAAGGATTGTTCTTTTCAGAGGCATGTGTAACTCGTCGCATTAGACGTGAGCTCTCAGAAACCACGAGAGGTATCTCGTTGTGAGTTCGGTTTGAAAGCGAAACTTATCATAATCCGATTTGACAATATTACAACAATATTAATTAATACAATATTAAAAGTTTTCATTTCAATCTATCATCGAAAACAACATCGCTACTCGTTCTCAAATTATAATGTAGCCCCGATTGTATTCCTGCAAATAGCAAATTGAGTATGGCGATTGTAGTTCATTTCAGCAATTTACTGCTTCTCTTCATCCACAACATATGGAACTTTCGGCTCCTTTCATTTTATAATAGCTTATATGATTTTACCATTGAACTTAGAAGACTATCCAGCTTTTGTTACTGTGAGAAGTCAGTTAAATCGAAATTGTAGAATGTGGAACTCTGTGAGATGGCATCAATTTAATATATTGATTTGCTAGTACCCCTTACCTACATATCAAACATTTGCATTAGCTTTTTTCTGCTTCAAACTTTTAAATAACTTTAAGTTTATTGTTGTTTATTATTGTTAAAAAATATCTAAACAATTCTTCTTTTTTTAGGTCAAAAATTGTTAAAACTGCAATATGCTACCAATGGTATTACATAAATCAAACCGAAATATTTATGATTATAAAACTGCCACAAGACATATCCTTTAAAAAGAATTGACAATAAGACACAAAATATTTATTATTTACTCAGATTATCTGTATCGCCTTCCAAGAAGTCCCTTTCCGAAGTACTAATACAATTAGGCTATATAATAATCCAATCACCAAAACATTTTTCAAACACATTTTCCGAAAAAGATTTCAGTTCTCAAAACTAATTCTCTTTTATATCCTACACCGATTTGAATTCGACAAAGGAAATAAGTCTGTCGGAAACATATCAGGCGAATACGATGGACATTCAATGATATTTTTATTCTTTTACAATAAATGAGCATCGTAAGATTGTGCATTATTGTAGTGCAAGATCCATAAGTTTTCTTTCCACAATTCAGGCTTTTTTTCTCTCTCAAACGCCGCATAACGCCCACATAATATTCTTTCGACACAATCTGATCTTTTAGTAAGAATTCCGAGTGCACAACACTGCGGATCAAAGAAAATAATCAAAATTGTCCAGAATTTCGATCGATTTTAACATATTTTTGCCCGTTTCAACTCAATTGGAAGGCGTCATTCTAAAACTTGCTGACTTTGTAAACTCATATCTCATGACACGTTTCATAAATATGGGGTTGAAATTGACTGCTTCTAGCATGATTTCAGGGGCATTTACGAGTTTTGGCTTTTGAAGAAAATTGAGGCGTTTCGGAATTTGTCGAGCGACAACGCATTTCATGGCCAAACAATCATATAAAGTCGTACGGATTGATTCGTGCGACGCAGAAAGTTCACCAGCTGTCTCTCCCAAACTTAAATGACAATCTTCAGTCACCATTTCCTTTGCTTTATCGACGATAACTTCAGTTGAAGACGTTGATGGCCGCCGATCAGAGAGAGACAAATCTTCCACCGCATCTCGACTGCTTTTGAATTCATTGTACCACTTGTACTCACGTGATTTTCATGAAATGATCCAGCGTAAGCCTTCTGCAACAAAATTTTAGATAAATTCTTCGTACGATATTTTTATCCATTAACAATCGCAAAGCGCATATGAGATGAACTGACAAAATTGAACACAGCAAACAAACTAAATAACAGATAGCGCCTAAACTCTGTGATTGCGTAGAGGACAGTTGTGTCAATTTGAAGACAAAAATAATTTTGATAATCTCTATAAGTAGGCTATCTAAATGGTCAATACCCGCCACTATTTTGACGGAATGCAACATATAATCGAATGCCGAAAGACTGTTGCATATTTTTGGGCAAATCGTCATGCTGCAAATACCATAATAAAAGAAACCAAATAGAACTATTCGCAGGAAACTGTGCGACAATACAAATTCTCAAATATTATTTAATATAAATTCCATGCAAATAATGATTACAATAAACAATGTCCTGGCTTGTTCTAATCTGTGCAACATAAATTCAGGAGAAAATATTAAAGCATAAAATTTGAATGAAATAATTCAACATACCGCCAAATGTCTAAATTATTATTTCTAATAACATTAATGGAGCTTTTTGAAATTTGTTATAAATACTGAGCTTATTCATGGGCAACAGCTGAATTGCGAACAGCTGATTTCAAGGCCAGGCCATTATGAATATTCCTTTATTCACCATTATAAAGAAAACAAATTGTTTGACTGGCGATGAGCAGACTAATAGGCGATGTTATGAATATTAATTTCACACTTGAATTAATATTTTCGTTAGACCATAAAAATTCCAATGAGTATAAAAATAATCAACAAGTTAGTTTGCCATTAATTAAGTTGCATGCTTTTAGGAGTAATTTGGATTTTTTCTCTTGGGAATGTATAAAAGTAAATCATGCATTTGGGAAACAAATTAAAGAAATACTCAAAGATAACATCAAGAATATATACAAAATAGCTAAGGCAAATTCAATAAATATACACATATTAGTATTTACTAACAATGGGTTATAATTTATGTTTATATTGAAAAGTGTTTGGTAGTAGAATAAGTTTGCGAATGATGTGTTGGTGATTAATCCTTAGGGGATGATTTTAGTATACATTCGGGATGTAATTGCGTATAAATTAAAGGATACGCAAAAGATTTCAATGAAAATATTAATCAATTATATTATTAATAAACATTGCGTTGGTAGGGTGATAGATGCGGGAAAATAGTTGTGTACACACAAACTAGGTGTATTCGTTAGTATGAATTCATACTCCAAATCAATATTTAGTGATTCGTGCGCCCCCTATCGTACGTTTTACATGTAATTTAATAAATTGTATATAATAAGTAAACAAAACGTGGCTAAATATTCATGTCAATCGTGTAAAATGTATAGATATGGAGAAATGTAAGACATGGACGTTTCAAACCGCTTTGCAAATTTGGGAAATGATAGCAATTTTGGATTAAATAATTATGTTACACTTTTGTTTTATTCTTACGTCATTAAATTGAGACAAAATTCAACAACTTTTATAACCAATTGGAGTATCGGCCAAATATCAAAAATTGAATCAATTTATCAGTCGGATGTTCTATTTGTGAGTTAAAAGATATTTACATATTGGCGATTCTTCATTTGCGAAAAATTTAGAAGCTGCAAGAAGGGGGTCAATTTCCGGATTTTGTTTTATTCCGTTTGAAGAAGAAACGGGTTAAGATATCATCATATAATTTGTGGTAGAAAGACAAGGGTCGGTCCAATGCCTTCTACAGTATGGACCGCAGGTGATGCATGTAGTCAAAATCGAGCCGTTGGGGGAAAAAGGATGGAATGCAGGTTTGTAATAACGAGCATTTGCAGTGGGTTTTCAACAATTGTGACATTTAATCATTAATGAAAAGCTTTATGTGTTGGTTATTAATAGACACTGGAAATTTTCAATCCCGCACGACGGGGTTACTGAAGAATAAAAAACAAACGGAGATTTTATCCGGGCAAACTTGATATATTATATACGAGAAGGGGGCGTTTTTATCATGCCTACTTATTTGTCGATATGCCAGTACATCCACGACGCTATGGATCGCAAGTGTAGCAGTTAGGACAAACCTGTACAACAAGAATACAAGAGTTAAATCTAACTTTTTAAAAATGTTACTTAATAAGAATTTAAGGGACGGTCTTAGCTGTAGGCGTAGTTATCGAATAAAATAAAAAAATGGATTTTCGAACCAGTTCCGATCCGAGCCGGTTTTGCACCGAAACGCTTTTTATGTTGTCAACTTAACCATAAATAAACCCGTCCTTCCAAAATGTGACAAACTGACACAATATTGCCAATATTGCCCGTTATGGCATTTGCATAGTCGTCTGGATCTTTTTTTTTTTATGTGAAGTGAAAATTATTTTCACACAGGTTAATATTAATTCTCGATGGCTTTATATGGAAACAGTTTTTCCTAATTGACTGTAGTTATCGAAATATCCCGTTGGGTAATGTGTGATTGAGAAGACTATGTCTTTCATCAACGCCTTTAGGGAAAGAAATGTATTAATCATAATTAAATCCAACACATCGGTTTTATCAGCCTCTTTACTTTTATTGAAATTTGAAAAACGAATGTGGGACTTTATTCCAGATTCATTTAGAGAACCTAATTGAGAAACAAATTTTAAGGCTGAACTGTAAATAAAGAGAAATTATATGTAATGGAAATTTAAGTACTTTTAAATTGGAAATATACAGAAATTCTGAACATTTTTAAATTTTCAGATCTTAATTTACCAATGTTGCTCGATCACCATCGATTTCATGGAATATTGACATTCAAATATGCTGAGATCAGCCATTCCACAAGACTTTCAACGTGAATAAATTGCAAAAAGTGAAAATCTGAATAACTATGATAAATTTCATATCCACAGGACAAATGAAATTTGAATTCTTGTAAAATTATCACACCGCTAACTTAAGAAAAGTGACTAAATTTATTTGTCCTGTATACATAATCTACTGCAGGCGGAAAATTTCAGTTTCAACAGGAAATTTCACAAAGCCACGAAGTGCTAGAAAAATATTGGAACATTTCTAATGATTTGATTGCAAAGAGCGATAGTTATTCTTAGTTGTTTTCTCAACAATGTTATAAGGAATTATAAGTCAAACAAGTTTGTGTCCACCCGGTGTGTTCTAAAAATGAGGTGATTTTTCAAATTTCGGACTTTCGATTATTATTATTATTTTTTTACTTTGGTACACTCGTCTCGAAATATAATGACGGTTCTATCCATATAGCATGTTTAGTTTGTTTGTGAGAGGCATAAATAAGAGAAGCGTTTTGCGTGTTCGGCGATTCGGTTTTTATCTCCTCAATCGCCGCCATGAAGTTTTTTTCACAATTCCGGGCGTTTTTATCGTATTGCTTTACGCAAACGGCACACAACTTCAAGGTAATACTCCTTATTTACCGTAAGACTTTGTAGTAAGAACTCCTGATGCATTACGCCATGATAATCGAAGAAAACAGTGAGCAAACCCTTGACATTTGATCAAACTTGGAGTGCTTTTTTTGGTCTTGGCTCTCCTGGACTCTTCCATTGGGGCGATTGGGCTTTGGTTTCGATGTCATAACCATACTCGTATACCCATGATTCGTCACCAGTTATGACCCTTTTAAGCAAATCTGGATCATCGTTGACGTCATTCAACAATTCCTGAGCGATGCAAATGCGATGTTGCTTTTGGTCAAAATTCAGCAATTTTGGAACGAAATTCGCTGCCACACGCTTCATGTCCAAAATTTCCGAAAAGATTGCATGGCATGAGCCAACCGATATGCCGACATCCTCAGCAATTTCCCTAGTTGTGATTCGACGATTCTCCATAACAATTTTCCTCACTTTCTTAACATTTTCAACCGTTGTTGATGTGCTGAGGCGTCCAGAGCGAACGTCGTCCGTCATTCACATTGTACCACTTGTAAACATTTTGTTGACTCAGAGTACTCTCACCGCATGCCACTGTCAACATTTCAAGTGTTTTTGAGCACTTAATTCCATTTTTTACACAAAATTTGATGCAACTTCTTTGATCCATATTTTTCGATAGCAAAAAATCGGCAAACACGCAAAACACTTATCTCATTTATGCCTCAAAAAAAAAAAACTAAACTTGCTATATGGAAAAAACCGTCAACATACCTATATATTCGAGACGAGTGTACCAACATAAAAAAGTTATAATGCAAAAATGAAAATTCACCTTACTTTTTGCATACACCTCGTAATTTAATTATCTATTCTGTGTACGTATCTGTCCCAGTGTATAGAACCTAAACCATACTTAGAATGAAATAAAAAAAAAAACGATTTTAAAAACATCATTTTAGTAGTTCAACCATTTTACATGGTTTATAATCCTCATTAAAACTAGAATTATCATACATAGTTTAAAAAAATCTTAACAAAATTAACAATGAGCACCTTGCATTAAGGACGATAATGAACATTAGTAAAGTTGTTATTGCTCTTACATAAAACTACTGCCAAATTCTCAGTACGTGTGTATGTCGGAAAGAAGTGGGTAATAGAGAAACTAGAAACTACCCATAATGTGCGAAAGCCGGTAAAGTGGTAAGAAAAAAGCTTTGAAATAAGCAGCTGTCGATGCGGCTAGGACACACGTGATAGAAGTACCAATGGTCCATGACCGCTCGGTCTCAAATTAATTTTTTAGATCACTTAGCTCACGTCTGGAAGCAATAACAATTAGGATACCTATCTTCGTGAGTAAGGCATAGGCCGACAAACATTGCTCGCAGACTGTGCATATTAACAGCACTACTAAACGTTTTGATAGCCTTCATGGAATAGGGCCATAGAGATATTTTTTATTCGCAGCTGACATATAAAATTAAAAGACAGAATAAATTTAAATCATCTAAATATCAGCTACCAGTTTCACAATTCAGTAATTGAATAACTTTAACAATCTATTCACGAGAGTACAACAAGTTTGTTATTTTAACGTTAAAATGTATATCAACAAAAGATGTAAAATTGTAAGCATACTTTTGGGAGGGAAAAAATCAAAGCATACATCAGGGATTAAAATTAATATTATACACGCAAGGTTTGCATTGAGAATGCCATTTTAATTAAATTAAGGAACAGACTAAAAAAAATAATCTACTTTTCAAATAACAACCTACTAAATGTTTCCACATCAAACAACAAAGACTATTTAAAACCAGTCAAACGTTATTGACATTATAAGTTGATTAAAATATATAATATGTTGCCGTTTATACTAATTAATAGTGCATCATATTTGCTGAACTCTAAATAAAAAAATAACAGCTGCTAAGGGAGAGAAAGAGGCATATAATCGATTCATTTATTCATATTTGAAAAAATATTATTATTGTGCAATAAAATTCAGTGAAAGCAGCATATGTTGTGCATATTAATCAACATGATTTCCTTCGATTACATTAACATTTATAGTCTAATTTTTACATAACAAAAACGTTAAAGTGTAATTATAGCAATTGCAACAATTCGCACCAAGGGGAATGTACAAGAAATTTACGAAGAATAAAAGGAAAAATATTCCGAGCATTATAACTTTAAACACAAGGCTTTAAGCTTGCTTTATCTGGAATAGGAAAGATTATTTGATGTTCAATGCTTGCCTTTGATTATAGACGAAGTATATAAGTATATATATACAGACAAAGTAGCATTACTTTCACAAATGCAAAGGAAAACTTAAAAACTGAATACATTTTTCAATATTTCAAAATACAAACACATTCTTCTTATACATTTTTTCTTGGTATTCAAAAAAATTTTGTTCAATGCAGCATATTTTCACAAATTATTATAACTAATCTGTTTATGAAGAAAAACACTAATATACCTTCAGGCGCCAAGAGAATATATCCCTATCAAGAAATCAATGAAATACTTTAATATGCTAATGGCAGGCGATTATTTTATTATATTTCCAATTTAAATGTCTGATAAGCTCCTTCAGACAGGAGAAGATGGTGGTTTTTTAAGTTCATATCCAATTCATCGTCTTTATGATAATAACATTGTTATAATACAGTAAGCCAGTTACCGAATTGTACACAAATGTAATTTGTTAAATCAGTGACAATAGAATTCGAAAATAAACAAAAAAAGAAATTCGAAGACATTTTAATGGTAATTCCATTATCCTTTTCTGAAGTAAACTCTCGTCTCTACTGGCAGAACTCACAAACTTCTCTCGAGGCGAATTTTTCACCAGTAAAACCATTTCTCATGGGCTGTAACAGGTGGTAACCTTTTGTTTCCAGGTCCAGAATATAAAGTAGATACGCAACAATGATTCAACCGACCCGTCGGGGCTTCTGGCTAGTCGCTATCGATGTGTGTAGTCTAGCGTTTTCCTGATTTAACACAATTCCTCTTCTGTTGGCCACACCTGACCACTTCTGGCTGATTACCTCCTTCACAAGGTCCAAATGTTGACAGCACAGATCCGGGTTAAAAGCTTGAGCGAAGTAGAGCGCAGGAAATAGCAAAAACTTCATGTCTTAGTCACCATTCGTGTCAACTCAGCCCGATTCTTTCATGACCGTTTTTGCTTGACATTGTCGTAAGTGACGCATTTTTCATCAACAGTCATCATCCGCATCAGAAATTAGTCGATTATTTGCCGATTCGATAACTTTTTTGCCTCTAAAACATCGAGCTTATTTTCTGTATTCAAACGGATTTTCGTACAATACTTAACTCGTGGGCAATCAAAATAGTGCTTGCATGAGGGTCCGACTTGACGATTATTATTTTATCCACATTTTCAATAATTGGAAAGGAAATCGATCTCCACAAATGCTATTCACATTTTCAGTCGCCAGACTTTCATCTTTATCGGTGGAAAAACTTTGATAATGTCCATATTTGACGCGCACTCAGACAATACTGAGTCAAGCAACGCAAAACTGTCTGAATCGTATCTTTCTAATGCCGTTTAGCGTAACCCACTAAAGCAGCGCGAGATATGGATTACTAAAGCCATCTATCGGAAAATAATGGACTTCCTTTTGCTACACTCTGACTAACATGTACCAAATATAAGCCTACTTAGTTCACTATAACGAATTAAATAAGATTCTTAGTTTTACGAACGGATTTAAAAATAGAAACAAGTTATGTTCATGTATTCATTATTTTTTCATAAACTTTCACTACTTCCGTACAATTTTCCCCATCAATTCTAAATCTGAAGTCAAATGAATTTCCACAGCCAATTGAACACAATTCTTTATAAATATTTTATTTTGTTCACATATAATGGAAATGTTATCATAATACTACTCTGTATTAAAGAACTTTATGAACTAACCGGCACAAGAGAAAGAAACTTGTAAAATCACTACCTACTCGTACAATGGGAAAACAAAAGGACACAAGGAAGTTTCCAATTTTGATTTTTCTTTTTGAAGTTAAAACATCATCAACTCAAGTGCATTTTCATGTTTCGACACCAAAAAGCATTGACACTATAGTTTCGTTTATTTTTATGATGGCGTTGATGATGTTGATATATCCGTTCTATTGTCCTCCCACTCTCTCTTCCTTCAGATCTCTGTTATATTCGTTCCATTTTTTAAACAAAGTTAACTTAATGGATATAAAGTCTTCCGTTCTTTTTTCTCTTTCGTGCTAGATGTCGATTCCTTTTTCGGTGACTAGAGCAAAGAACAAGTTAGTACTCAAACATTAAGTAGATCCCACTTTTTTCACATTTTCCATTTCATTTCATTGGAATGTTTGAAAAAAATTTGCCACTACTTTTTTATGGGGTGATTTGCTGTCAATATCATGAGTAAATTTATGAATTTACTTTAGGAGTTTTTTCTGTTATTTAAAAAAAGTGATGGAATAATAAAGGAAACAGTTCATTGTTGTCGCTCTAGTATTTTCTTAAATGGCTGCAAATTTTTTTATTTTATTAATATTGAACTTTTTATGCGTTATTAGTTGTTTGCAACATTTACAAATTTATTGAGCACGCTTTGAATGAGCAGATAATAAAGCATACCGTTAGGTAATAAATATTGTAGCATAATTGAAGGCGGAAAATTTCCTTCACAATCATAACTAAAAATTTCTATTGTAGCAAACATTTTCGGCTTATGCCAAATTGCTTAACAAAACATGAAAACTATGCATTAAGTTCCCGCGCAATTGCAATGAAATTTGCCATACAAACAGCAGATTCTTCATAAATCGATTCGAGAGAATCCAAATTCAGTTCTGTCTCTAGGTTTCACAGCGCACAACGGAATATGAACAAAGTGATCCTACAAGATGTAGTTCTCGTCCAAGCTTTGTGTTTAGCAAATGAGTTATAGCAATATTCCTGCTTTAATACTATTTAACCGAAATCTTCGAAATGCTAATTTCAAGAATCACTTATGGCTGGATGTCAAAAAGTGCCCGCGTTCGGCAGAAAATTGAATATCTGCAAGCAAATCCACAACAAATCAATTTGTTCCAATGTGCATAAGTTTTTTTTTTTTTTTTTCATGGAGCAATGAACAGTATAAATGAGATTGGAATTCTTTGTCCTAGAAAACAGAATTCTCCAAATTCATGTGACCATTTAAAAATTGGAAAGTTTTGAACCTAATAGAAATCACTATCCTAATTGTGTTTCAACTAACCAAATTTTGCCACAAGAATATTATTTTAGCCACACACCTAAAAGTATTCTTAATATCATCAGCATACCGCTTCAAAGCTCCTTTGTATGCTGATTGTCACAGCAAGATCTGAAATCTGATCACTCTGACCTCTGGTCCTAACCAATGCAATCGTTGAATTTGCTTGTGCTTACTATATCAATGTCAGCACACACAGCTCTTGATTCACACAACTTCATATGTTTTATGAAGTGTTCTACTCTCAAAAATTTTTAACTTTTCGACTTGTTTACACACATATCCGCAACTCTGCCCCATATAGTAAGTCAGGCAAAATATGTGGCTTGTCCAGTTGAATTTTCGTTCTTAGACAGAGGGCCTTGTTCCCAAAATACTTTCTTAGTCCGAATCAAAACTTGTTTGCAAAATTTTTCGTTATCGGACTCGAGGCAAGCAGATTCACAAATTATAATGTCCTAATCTCTATTTGTTAACATTCAACATATGGATACATTTTGAAACCATCTTTAGTCGATATCAAAACTAAAGTTAATTTCTAAAATAGCCGCCACGTATATTTGAACTGCTTTGTTTAAAGTTTCGTTCAGCTAAATTGCATTTAACATCGTGTTCGAACACCAGTTTCGAAGAGCTCTGCGGATATGTTACTAATGGCTTTAGACTTTCTGTTCCTTAGAAGAAGTATTGTTTTTCTGCTTTTTTCTATTGTCTTGCGATCATCCCAGATCGCTTCCTAATCATATACTGCCTTTAGGTTTCTCTCGTAGACATTTCACTAAACAATCATGACCGAATTCGATTTTACTGGAGGGGAATACCGTACCACAGCATATGTTACTCAATATTTGGTAATATTTGTTAACTTCACTTTAATCCATATGCCGTAAATGCCGTCAGTATCCCAGTCCGTCCATTACCGATTCTTTCGTTGGAGAAGGCGGGATCTCCATTCTTTTCCATTATGCTTTTCCATATTGCTCTTCAGTTGTTAAGCAACGTTCGTTATTTTGGTGTTATTGCCAAACGAACAGGCAGTATATTTATTCGAATCACTCATAACATGTATCCTAGTTTTTGATGTCTATCATAGTTCGAAGCACATATAAAAATCAGCATAATAAAACAATTATATTTCTTTAAAACGACTTGAAGAATTGACTTAATCGCGTAAAGAGTGAATTTACCAAAATACTTTGACAATTAAGCGGTAGCTACAAAAACCGCATACAGTTTGAAATAAAAAGATTACGAGAACCATATTTGTAAGTTTTTTGAGTCAGTCGAAATTTCGGTTTTAGTCCTCGTGCCAAATTTATCAAATTGTTACTATTTTACACCTAAAAGTATACCCCATTTTTCAATCAATTCAAATTCAATCAAATCAATCAATTTTAATCAATTGCAAATATGTTGCTATTTTTATAAATATCGTGCAATAAACTAAATATAACGCATGGATTTATTGGTGCCTTAATTACAATTTCATACAGCATACTTTTAGGATTTAGTTAACATTGAAAAATATGCACTAGTCATTTTCAAGAATAGCGTGCAATTTATTAACTTACGAAAATAGCAACTAAAATTCCATCACTAATTTTAATATATGTATGTGTATATGTGTTAAAAACATACTACCACAAAAAAAAAAGAGCTCGGCGAACAAATATTCTCTCCGAAAATGTGCACTTAAACTCTTTCACATTAAATTGATGCTGATCCAATTTTCGTGTAGCAATTAGTTGCAACTAAAACAAGGAATACGCTGTACGACAATACATATAGGTAGATGAGTGGTATTATTAGAATTATCCTGCATTAAAAACTGGAGAGAGAAGAGGTAAAATGTTAGCCACAAACTGCCACAGGCTATGTGCAATATGTCATTCCTTTTAAATGGTAATTTCGTGAGACAAATATAAATGTTTCAGTTATTTACCCCAGAACCGAATTGTTACCGCTAAAAACAAACGCAGACACATAAAGCACTTGCAACAAAATGTTGCAATTTGCCCTTGCCTCTAGAGGCCCCAGCAAAGTTGCGAGGCTTTCCTCTGTACCCTACCGCAAGACTCATCAGACAATTTTAATGTGAAAATTAAATAAAATTCTCCATAGACGCATTGGATTCGTCGTTGTAGTTAGCATATAATAAATTTTGTTTTCCCACCCCAAAACGACAACAATAACAAAGTCATGCGGACAACTGAAGGCAATAGGAACGTACATATTTAGAATGAATGGCAACACCAGATGTTTTACGGCCAACACACTGGTGGCATATGCAACACACACCGATACATTTGCATATGAGATGCGAGAAATATGGGGCAATGTGGGTAACTATGTTAGCATTTTTTCCTGTACTCTGGCCAGCCCTCCTCTGTTTATCCTGCTACAGCAGGAAAATAGTAAAATGACAACTCCAACAACAAAACACGTAAAATATACTATAATGCATTATGCGGTTGTCAGGGTGCTTATGACAGATGTTGGAAAGGGATCAGGGCCAATCCCAGCATAAAATGACTCTCTGTGGCAGTGGTATGAGCTCATTTTTGGAGAGTGCGGGCAAAAAGGATCGGCTTTAAGTAGCATTACGGCATAAACAGGTTAATTTATGTAAGAGCAACACAACGCGATAGAAGGTATTACGTTTTAATTGAAAACGTCCAGCAAAAATCTGGCTAAAGCGGAAACTAAAGCTAAACAACAACAATAATAACCCAAAAAGTTGTGAAAATGTTGTGTTTAGAAAAAGTTGCCATTCAAAAACTGTCATTAGCAATTAGTCAAGTGTGGAAGAATTTATCATTCAGTATTTATACACTGTGTGTTGCAAACTTTTAGGCTGCATCAAAAACACACTTCTATGTATTCTATTTGCTGATAGTTTAATTTATAACCATTCATTCCATTCTTTATTTATAGAATATAATTACAGAAAATGGATATTTTTGCGAAAATAATGGCTATTTCATGTTATGTTTAGCATACATTACGTAAATGTGAGTGTGTTATAGTACAAGTGCTTTAGTTTTCCATAATGAGATGGTGAAATTTGAAACATATAATAAATAACCATGAGAACAGTTGCGTTGCATGGTAAGCAGTTTAGTATTCACATATGGAAAAATATGGGATTTAAAATGAGGGAGGCATTTCAAACAACATTTTTGCATATTCGATTGCAAATGGTTAAGATAGGAGTTAAATGATGTGAGTTATCACAGATATACAACGTGATGCAGTTTCAGAAATAAAAGAGTAATAAAGGAAAACAAATGAGGGAGTTTCTGTTCCTAAAATATGTGTCTTATGAACAAATATTTTGCATCTTAACAATAAAACATATAGTTCTTCCAATTTTTCCCATGCTACCTCGTAACCTAAGAAATACTTGGAAAATCGGGAACTATTTTCCAATCCTCTAGACAGTTTGTTTAGATTTGAGCTGCATTTCTTGTAGGTATCGGCTAACCACGTCTCTTTAAACATTCCGAAAGTGCCAGTATTGCATTTTTTCCGGCTATAACCGCAAATTTTATATGCTGAAAAGTCTTGGAAACAAGACTTGGATTCTGGAGCACATATTTTATGCTTTTCATATGCAGTGTCCCCGATCAGTAGTAATCACTTTTAATTTGTTCGTCACCCTTACGAAAGAAAATACAAAACACTCAATAAAACATAGAAAGACAAATTTTTTATTTCTTCGAATAGCATTAAATCATCCTGAAGGGGCAATCGAATTTGATTTCACAAACACTGCAGTCGAAGATCATAGACAGCTGTTACATACAGTAGTATTGAATACAACGAATGTACATTTCTTGTAATCATATAGATAGCATTTCGACAGTTGGAATGAAAAACAAAAAATGTTAAACAATACAAATTAAAAAATGAATTATACGTCCTCAATAAAATATGCAGGGTATTTTACATATACGCACGCCGTGTGGGCTATTTTACATATAAGTCACTACATTCCTACCTATCCACCAGCTTGGTCAGACGAATGATATATGTATTTCTGAGAGCTATGAAATGTTGGCAAGTTATTGTGGAAATGTCAAGTGTTAGTTTGTAGTTTAGTACATTTAACTTATGATAGGTGTCGTTCGAGTTTTAATAAATACGACTAAATATGACGTATAAGATACCAGGCCCAGACACGAATTAAAAACTTATATTGTAAAATGTATAGCACGGTTTCAGGCGAAACATAGCCTTTGCCTTGAGCATTACGGTCATGATCCACGTTCGAAGTTACAGAGATTGGATATATATATATATATATGTAACACAATCCACTGTATGTGAGAAAATACATTTTTAAATCCACTCGTTGTTGCAGCAGCTAAAAATGTATCTTACGGAGTGCCAGAAGTTTCCAACAATATGCGAGATTAACTAATGCAAATATATTTTAATTTTAATTTTCAACCGAGCATTGAATACTGCATGATGTGGCGCACAATTACATAGATCTTTCGTACTACCATTCCCAGATAGTCTCCCTTAAGTAAAGTAAACATGCTAACATGACTAACAATATTTTTGGAAAATTGTACCAAATAGGAAAACGAACTATAAAATCTGAGAAGAATCCTTTAAATAACCATTAAGATGAGATCCATGTAAAGAAAAATGGTTCTTCCGACACTCGAACCTGTAATCACATCTCGACTCTGGCACGATGTCTAGTTTACGTGACTATCGTTCGCGTGATCGTGGATTCAAATGCCGATACAGTCACTTATCTTTATTTGAGTGGTGGTCATCCCTATGTGTAACTCTCAACCTCTCAGATTGACATCAGAAATCGTCGTTAAACTGTAGGTTCCGTTGAATGAGTCTAAAAATAGAATGCCTTTAAGCTCACCGAGAGTGAGTAAGTCAACTATATCACATTCATGGGATGCAAGGGAGTTTTCTTTACACATCATTGGACGATCCGTTTTCAAGTTAAAGTCATATTTTTATTACAACATTTGTCTTAATTTAATTTTTCCCCCTCTATATGGTCATGAATTATCCTCTGAATTTAGAAAATTTTATCATTTGACATTTGGATAATCCACTAATATGGGTTTGAACAATATTTAAATTTTGGCAATTTTTGAAAAAAATTTTGACACTATGTGAAGAGTATTGAAAAGCCTACTTTAAAGGAAAAATATCGTACTTTTTTCATGATTGAATGCTCCGTATTCGATATACAATCATATTTACATTTTAGCGATTACATTTTAAGCATTGATGTATGCTTATATTTTGCCCAAATCTCTTTAAAGCCCCCGAAAATTAGATTGTTTTAAAGCATAGCGTTTTGTCCGATTTTCTGATATTTTGAAAGAAATGGTATTTATGAATTAATCGTGAGCAAGCCGCGGCTGCGAGTGTTGTATAAAATTGCCCACTACTAATAAATAGTATTTTGCTGTCGAAGGTAATCACACACGACAGTGGGTAGCTACCTACGGCGGCAACTCATTTCCCTACCCACTGTAATGCGTAAATACTCATTTCTCATGGGTAACATATAAGAGTTTGTTTCTTATTTCCAGTATCAGTGTGTGAGGATTACTCATTCTGTGAATGGATTACCAACTACTCTCGATTTGTGTACGATAACGTAATTCTATAACAATATCAAATATTTTAGACGCAAATTTCTGTCTTCTGTCCTTGTATACCCATTTGTATGTGGGTTCATCAAAATCCTTCAATAGAGGTTAGGCTTAAAAATGTTCGCCCGGTACAAAGAAAGGAAAAGGCTTTCTTGCTGCCAATATTACATTTATTTGTTACATAAATAAATTCGATCTAACTTTGGTTAATCCGCAGTTGTCAATGTTAACATATTACCTCTTTTGTTCGTTGAAACAATAAATGGATTCTTTCTCAATTACCCCTGATACCTTCTCAAAACTTGAGAAGATTGTAGTAACATCATGTAATTATTGACCGATACATAGCATATTCAAATATCACATGCCATCGCCTTTAGTTAAAAAAACTTTCAAGTTTATTTGTAGTACTAACTTGCGACACAAATGGGTCACTCCCTGTAAATACTTAGTTTCTTAACTACAGCCTACAAGCCTCTCATGAAATTTTTTCATAACACTGGCAGAGGATAAATATTATACGTATAATTTACCCAATTCAATCGTGACAACTATTGTGACCACTTTTACAACAAATTTCCTAGCTTCAAGAATCCAATTTTCCTCTGACTTCTCTAATATGATTTTATATCTTTCACTTTCCAGCCTCTCGATCGTGATCAACCCAATGGCCGTCCACAATGGCGCTTTACAGTTTTTGCCCAAGACGAAGGTGGTGAAGGTCTAGTCGGTTATGCTGACGTTCAAGTTAATCTCAAGGATATTAACGACAATGCTCCCATTTTCCCTCAAGGAGTCTATTTTGGCAATGTCACCGAAAATGGTACCGCCGGCATGGTAGTAATGACTATGACCGCAGTGGACTATGATGACCCGAATGAAGGTTCAAATGCCAAGCTCGTCTACTCGATAGAGAAGAATGTAATCGAAGAAGAGACAGGATCGCCTATATTCGAAATAGAACCCGATACTGGTGTCATTAAAACAGCCGTGTGTTGTTTGGATCGCGAAAGGACTCCCGACTACTCTATACAAGTGGTAGCAATGGATGGCGGGGGGTTAAAGGGGACGGGGACGGCCTCTATACGAGTTAAAGATATAAACGATATGCCGCCGCAATTTACGAAAGATGAATGGTTTACGGAAGTGGATGAAACGGATGGCACCACGTTACCGGAAATGCCTATTCTAACAGTAACGGTACATGATGAAGATGAAACCAACAAGTTCCAGTACAAGGTGATAGACAATAGTGGTTATGGTGCTGACAAATTTACCATGGTGCGCAACAATGACGGCACGGGTTCCCTAAAGATTGTCCAACCTTTAGATTATGAAGACCAGCTACAGTCGAATGGCTTTAGATTCCGTATTCAAGTCAATGACAAAGGTGAAGATAACGATAACGATAAATATCACGTGGCCTACTCGTGGGTGGTGGTCAAACTTAGAGATATCAACGATAATAAACCGCACTTCGAAAGAGCTAACGTTGAAGTATCTGTGTTTGAGGATACCAAAGTTGGCACGGAATTGGAGAAATTTAAGGCTACCGATCCCGACCAAGGTGGCAGAAGCAAAGTTTCATATTCTATTGATCGCTCATCGGATAGACAACGTCAATTTGCCATCAATCAAAATGGTTCAGTGACTATACAGCGTTCGTTGGATCGTGAAGTTGTACCTAGACATCAAGTGAAAATCTTGGCGATAGATGATGGTTCCCCACCTAAGACAGCAACGGCCACACTGACGGTTATCGTTCAGGATATCAATGATAATGCACCGAAATTCTTAAAGGACTATCGACCTGTGTTGCCGGAGCATGTGCCACCACGTAAAGTGGTAGAGATTTTGGCCACCGATGACGATGATCGGTCCAAGAGCAATGGACCACCCTTCCAATTTCGTTTGGATCCAAGTGCTGATGATATTATTCGAGCTTCATTTAAAGTGGAACAGGATCAAAGTGAGTAAAGTTTGAAAAGATTATGACGTGTTAAGTGTTTCAGGCAAGAGCAGATCTTTTTGCAGAATGATTTTACTATTTCCAAATGCATTTGTGCTGGCATCCATTTGGAAAAGTTGCGATATAGTGTTATAATGATGACAACTGTCACATTACGAATTAAGCTCCCAATTTCTCTAAAGCTATCACGTCTGCCGTAGTTAAACACAAAATAAATGAAATTCAACTTTTGTAATTTTTTGGTTACATTGACGGAATTTAGTTCTGCATTTTATTAAAATGCTTCTTAAAAAAATCTTCCAGATAGTGTACAGAAGAATGTACACTAAATTCGTTGTGAGGTCAAGTAGACATTTCCAAATTGAAAATATTATTAAGCACTTGGTTGGAATAACAGTTAATTCAGTAATCACCAACATGGATGACGCGGACTAAGTGAAAGTCCATCTGCTGATCTCTGTGAAACTGAATCAATATGTGGGTACATTATCAGTTATATATTTATATACTTATAAGCCGATTATGCAAACGTGAAATAGATATCGGCCGAAAATATCCAGCTTTTAATTCATTTAACTTTTCCATTGCACCAACCAACAAAGAAAATGGAGGAATGGTTTTCCCCATATATTCCCTTTTTCCACCTAACTTATGACCTTGCGAACCATATTCTCACTTGTTTGTCTTCGGATATATAGTTTTAGGCGCAAGCTAATACCATTAACATTGGAGAAATGCTTGTTTCGGTTACAGAATCGTTTACAAGGTAAATACCTATACAATCATGATGAGCAATCATTATCAGAGTGTGCTCCTGAAATTATACAGTCAAAACGTCCGCAATGGTGAAAAAAATCGGTTGATTGCGCCCAAATGTATACTCTCATGTCTTTTCATATATAAATAATATATAAATACTAAACAAAACCTGAAATAAATCAACCAACAAATTGGATAAATTGCATGGGAGTTCGAGTCTACAATCACATAATCATAGTCGCCGGAACTAGCAATCCGGTGGGCTAAAATTTGGCATAAAATATTTCATAGACAGAGGCAGGTGAAGTTAGAAATTAGATAAAATCGGTCTAGTAGAAAAAACTATTCCATACAATGATGAAGCATACTTCTAGGAAAATTTTCGGAATTTTGTCAAACAAATTTACCACTCATCTGCTTCTAGCCGGCAAGCAGTCAGCAATAACTTTATTAATTTAGATTGTTGAACTAAAAAATGCTCTCAAGCCATTTTCAAAGGTACGAGTATTTTCAGAATAAATTGTGAGCTTTTCAAGACCATCAAATAAATAATTTCCTTTAATATCTCAAATTGAACGAGAACAAGGAAAACCATGGACTTTTTTCCTAAATTTGTTTACAATTTTAATTCCAAGTTTTGTTTGTAATTAGTTTATCTATCCGTTCCCTCCACAACATTTCAGGTTGCCCCACCTCCGCAAAAGCAGCCACTATGAGCCAGTAGCATTTTCATTGTTGAATTTTTCTCCATTTTTTGTTTTTTTTTTCATAACTTTTGTTTTGAAAACACTAGAGATTTTCGGTTGAGTACTACATGTGAATTTAAACGAAATGAGATTTTAAACTACAAATAAGTCGTGGGTTTTGCAAGCGTATTTGCCAAAAATTACAGAGGTTTAATATTTGTTTACTAAATCAAATAGAACTCAGAGAAATTTTGTAGCAAAAAGATTTTAGTAGAACCGAAACTAAAAGTTTCTAATTGCCGATTATTATGTTTGCAAATAATGTTGTACAAAGTTTAGCAGCGAGCAAGAGATAAAAATTAAGAGATTTACGAATGAGAAATGTTGAACAATGTGGTGTTCAAGGAATTCGTTAGCATACTTTTAGGATTTAAGAAAAATAAAAATGAAAAATGTGCATTCAGGAATTATTAAAAGAAATCAAATGAAATTAAATTGTAAATGACAGTACTTTGGCTGTTATTACATTTTATAATTGGACTCTACTTAGAACACTTTTGGAATTCTTGACATATTCAGGGGTTATCTAATAAATTTCACCAAATGCAAAAATACTTTAACCTTTCGTAAAAAAAAAACAACATTTAACCATAGCAGTTGCCATTACCATACACCAAGTTTACTTTAAATTTTCAATAACAAAAATCAATTTGATATCTTTCATAGTCGATCCAATGAATCAAATTTTGTATAGCTGTATATTTTAAATACACCAGAAACCACAACTCCTCGTCTTTCTCCATCTCTCCCTATTCCTGAAAGTCAATACATTCATCATTCGTTTCAATTCTTTTGTTGCAAAATGAACCAGTGGTATTAAAATCCAATTATCAAATTTCGTATTATTCACAGTAGAGAAATCAACATTACTTTTTTTTTTTGTTGCCTTGGTGTGAACAAAGTAACTATCGAAAACTTTGGTACATGAGCAATAGTCAAGGATACGATGCAACGAAGCAGACTTACTAACATTCTGTTAGAGGAATGGACAATGGGTTTAATATTAGTTTCTAAGTGTACTGTAAATATTGTGCAATTTGGCCAATTTAATTAACACTCTTTGCTTCAGTGGATATTCTCTTGCCACCTTCACTTCACTCAAATACGTTTACTAGGGGTCCAAGTCGATACGTTCCGCAAAAAAATGGAGTGTGCATGTATCAGTAATTTAAATTGACAATGTGTAATTTTGTTGGGAGGAGGGGAAGAATACGTAGAAATTCATTACAATTTTCAGAGTTGAAGGTCGTGTTTAACTCAATAGAATTTACGGTGTGGAGTGTTATTTTAAGGTGGTTTGTTGCTTAACTTCAGAGTAAATTAAGTTTTTTTTTTTTTTTGTAAACTTGTGTGATGACAGATTTTTTGAAACAAATTCATCATCAACATCAGTAGTACTAAATTGTAAAAAAAAAAATTAAAGACAGCAACCATATTCAATAGGATTTTGCAGATACCGGAAAGTTTTATAGTTAAAAAAATGTTATCTTAATTGAACATAAAAGGACATACCTCGGACTTCATTTTTTTCTCTTGTATCTTGTTATACCCTTACTTTGACATCGCTTCATAAACTGTTTCTTTTCTTTAAATATTGGACAAACGATCGCTATTTCTAAATCAGTTCTGCAATCATCAGTTCTTAATCAGTTCCTTAATCAGCTGAAAGATCTTATCTACAACAAACCATGATCATATTCTTGGTATGCAACCTTCTGTCGTCAATCATTATCTGTGTTTAACTAAGCAAGTTTCTGATTGATACTGATCCCTTTTTAGCTGTAGCTAGGGCTTGATATGTTCCAAGGTTACCACCTCAAATCGCGTATATTCAGCATCTGTAATGCTGTTAATGCATGCCTATATTTTTTTATATTTCTTTCTTATATATATATATATATAAAGGGTGTCCCAACAAGAATGCAAGATTTAAATTTTAAATAAAACACAGATATTTAAAAAAATCGTGAAACTTTATTATATCGTAAAGTAGACAGAATGAGATTATGTATAGAACAACACATCGGGCAGATGGCCGCCGTTTGCTGGCACAAACGCGATCTTTTAATGAAATTTTCAATGACCATTTTGCATTAATGCTGCGGTATTTCATTAATACAGCGTCCAATTTCCTCTTCTAAGACTTGAGTCGTTATCGACTTATTCGCGTAAACCATTGACTTCAAAAAAACCCCAAAGAAAAAAGTCTAATGGTGTTAAATCGCACGATCTAGGCGGCCAATTCTGGTCTCCAAAACGCGAAATAACACCACCGGGAAATGACTGATGCAGCAATTGAATTGTTTCTCAGGCGCCGTCTTGTTGAAACCACATGCCCTTCACATTCATTTCTTCAATTCTAGGCACGAAAAAACTGGTTATAATTTCACGACACCGAACACCATTGACTGTTTGCGCTTGACATCCCTCATTTTCATAAAAAAAAGTCCAATGATTCCTCCAGCCCAAAATCCACACCACACAGTGACACGTTCAGGATGCATTTGCTTCCCGTGAATCACTCGAGGATTCTCCTCACCCCGAATGCGACAATTCTAACTATTGACGAAGCCATCAAGATGGAAATGGGCCTCGTCACTGAAGATAATTTTATCGGCAAAATCAGCATTTTCATGTTGTCTCTCCAATACCCAATTAACGAACTCCCTTCGCTGTCCATGGTCAGCTGACTTTAGGTCCTGAGTCAATTGAACTTTGTATGCATGAAGATGCAAATTTTTCGTCAAAATTCGCTGCATAGTGGATTTGGAGACACCAATTTCCTGAGCTCGGTCTCGAATTGAGGTGGATGGAGTTTGAGCGACATCATCACGTACAGCTGCGACATTTTCGGTCGATCGACCTGGTCGAAGGCGCGTTGTTGTATTTGTGTGACCCCAATTTGATCGCAATTTGCGAACAGTAGCCGCAAAACTTTCACCATTTTGGTGAAACAACTTCACAATGAGAATGCGTTGTTCATTCATGTAGCGCTCCATTTTTACTAACCTCGTACCTTCTACTGGCAAACAATAACAATTGTTCAAATGTCAAACTATGACACTTCGAATGGCGCCAAATTTAAATCTTGCGTTCTTGTTGGGACACCCTTTTAAACATTTTAGATCATTTGTTAAAGTGCTCAAATTAGTTTCATAGGTGTAAAACTGGAACTCCCTGCAAAATATTTTAAAATTATTACTCTATGATTTTGCTTTGCTGTTCCAATCTACGAATTTTATTAGAAACGTATCAAGTACCATCGAATTTCTATAAATTTCTTCGGGCATATGCGACATTTTCTTGATATTTTATAATATGTGGAAAAGTTCTCAGGATTCGAAGACATAGATCTACATACGTTTTGAATTAGAACAATTCTGTTCTGAGATTAATTGAATACTCGTGTTTTATATTAAATCATCGTCGAGCTACAATAGTTTGATCGAGGAAGATTTGACATGGCAGATGACTCCTAAAAACGTTACTTAGGTTGGAGCAAAATATACAAGTTTTGTAAAAAAATAAAGAACCATTAAAAAGAAAAATTAAAAAGAAAAATTAAGAAGTTCAAAAAAATTTAAATGACACCACACTGCTTCCAATTGAGGTCCTTTGTTTTGGCCGCTTAGAAAGAAAACAATTTGCCATATTTCTGATATAACGAAAGTAAATTCCGTTGAATTCTCTCAAATACTACGGCAGAACGCACCTAGAACTGATGTTCCTTTCATATCGCGGCAACATGTTGCAAAAATACTGCGGTTGTCGATTACGTACTGGTAGATCTGTGCAAAATCTATGGTGGTGAGCCAAAAATTGACCTGCATTATCTTGTACACACAATTTGGTCAAACAAAAGCATTACTGAGGATAGGAATAATCTATTGTTATTATCCCTCGCAAATAAGATCCTGTCTAATGTGTTACAATGGCGAAAACTACATGCAGTAAATGTGACTGCCATTATCTTTAACAAAAATGACATGATTAGCATATATCTATGATAAGGACATCATCCGTCGAACATGTAAAATGCTACTGCAACCTTCTCAAGCATTGAGAAGAAAAAAACAAAAGTGAGTTTGGCTCTAAACGAGTAAAAAACGATTTTATTCATTACGATTTATTTATAGCATTCCACTAAGTTTAATGTTTATAAAGTGGAGCATGATTTTATCTACATTAAAATAAATAATTATAGTCTAGAAATTTGGAAAAGAGAGAATAATACCGCAGAGGAAATATGAACTTCTATCAAGTGAGGGAAAGTGTCGGCAAAATTCTATAAAATCGATAGGAAAAAAGCTTCTGAGATTCAATGTAGTTGCACTTATATAACATACGGCTTTTCTAATAAATCAGAAAGTAGCATTGAAGAACTTGTGAAACTTCTTACATTCGAAATTGCTGACAGAAACTATTTCTCGCATATAGGAGATTATCTGAAATGAAGACATCATATCTCTAATTTTCATTAAGGTGGTTTATTTACAAGTGAAACCAAAGCGTGGAAGCATGGTCCTCCTTAATACTAACAGATATTATCATTCGCTTCTTGTAATTGATTTTTCGAAATTGGAAGTATTCCGTTGTTGGTCCAAAACTATTTTAAGCTTCTAATTGAGTTGAAATTTAAGTAGATTGAATTTTTTACCTTGTTCAAGCCCAGGGACACTGGTAAAGATAAGATTCCGTCATATTCAATTTCATACAACTTATTATAGGTGCGAATCTTACTTAAAGATTAAGTAGATCACAAAATATTGTACAAACTGCATCGGAAGCGTTTGTAGATTTCATCACTTTCGAAGTGATTCCTGGATAGGTTAAGCCGCATTTAAATATTGCATTTTGGAGAAAATGAGACTATTACATATCTTTATGTGATTGTCTACGCTAACATTTTTTGAAAATTTCGGTTCAAATAAATTTTTTTTTGTGCCCAAATAGGACTTTGACTCCGGTAGAAGAAACACGATCTTATATCCCAGTTAAAAAATTGTATTATTTATATACATTTGTAATTCTTTCTAATATATATATCCTTTTATTATCCCTTCTTCTCACCAACAGAGGGCGCTAACGGTGATGGTATGGCTGTTATTTCTTCCCTGCGCTCCTTCGATCGCGAACAACAGAAAGAATATATGATTCCCATTGTAATCAAGGATCACGGTTCTCCGGCCATGACGGGCACCAGTACTTTAACCGTCATTATCGGTGATGTGAACGATAACAAAATGCAACCTGGTTCTAAAGATATCTTCGCTTACAACTATCAAGGTCAATCGCCGGATACACAGATTGGCCGTGTTTATGTTTACGATTTGGATGATTGGGATTTGCCCGACAAGAAATTCTATTGGGAGTCACAAGAGCACCCTCGTTTCAAATTGGACGAAGATTCGGGTATGGTGACCATGCGAGCTGGTACCCGAGAAGGACGTTATCATTTGAGATTTAAGGTTTACGATCGTAAACATACACAGACCGATGTGCCCGCCAATGTTACAGTGACGGTGAGAGAAATCCCTCATGAGGCGGTAATTAATTCTGGCTCGGTGAGATTGTCAGGCATCACCGATGAGGATTTCATTAGAGTGTGGAATTATAGAACGCAATCGTTAAGCCGTTCTAAAATGGATCGTTTCCGAGACAAGTTAGCAGATTTATTGAATACCGATCGAGAAAATGTTGATATATTCAGTGTGCAGTTGAAGAAACGCCACCCGCCTCTAACCGATGTGCGATTTTCGGCACATGGTTCACCTTATTACAAACCCGTCCGTCTTAATGGCATTGTTCTGATGAATCGCGAGGAGATCGAAAAGGATGTGGGCATTAACATAACCATGGTGGGCATCGATGAGTGTTTGTATGAGAATCAAATGTGCGAAGGTTCCTGCACGAATACCCTGGATATTAGCTCTTTGCCCTATATGGTCAATGCCAATAAAACTGCTTTGGTAGGTGTACGGGTGGACACTTTGGCAGAATGTACTTGTGGGGCTCGAAACTTCTCCAAACCTGAAAACTGTCGTAATACCCCGTGCTACAATGGCGGCAGATGTGTGGACACACGATTCGGTCCCCACTGTTCTTGTCCTGTGGGCTATACCGGACCTCGATGCCAGCAGACCACTAGAAGCTTCCGCGGCAATGGCTGGGCCTGGTATCCACCCTTGGAAATGTGTGATGAATCACATTTGAGTTTGGAATTTATAACACGCAAACCCGACGGTTTGATTATTTACAATGGACCCATAGTACCTCCAGAACGGGATGAAATGTTAATCTCTGACTTTATATCCCTGGAATTAGAGCGTGGCTATCCCCGGCTGTTGATTGATTTCGGTTCGGGTACTTTGGAACTGAGAGTGAAAACCAAAAAGACCTTAGACGATGGTGAATGGCACCGGATCGATTTGTTCTGGAATTCGGAGAGCGTAAGAATGGTCGTGGACTTCTGTAAATCGGCTGAAATAAGTGAAATGGAAGACGGTTCTTTGCCGGAATTTGATGACATGTCCTGCCAGGCCAGGGGGCAAATACCACCCTTTAATGAGTACCTAAATGTGAACGCCCCACTGCAAGTGGGCGGTTTGTATCGAGAGCAATTTGATCCTTCATTATACTTCTGGCATTACACACCTATGGCTAAAGGATTCGATGGCTGCATTAGGAATTTGGTGCACAATTCAAAATTGTATGATTTGGCCCATCCCGGACTTTCACGTAACAGTGTGGCCGGCTGTCCTCAAACGGAAGAGGTATGTGCTCAGTCGGAGCAGACAGCCAGGTGTTGGGAACATGGCAATTGTGTGGGTTCCTTGAGTGAGGCCAGATGCCAATGTCGTCCAGGCTGGACGGGACCAGCGTGTAACATTCCAACTATACCCACCACTTTCAAGCAACAAAGTTATGTCAAATATGCCCTGAGCTTTGAACCGGACCGATTCAGTACCCAAATACAACTAAGATTCCGTACGCGTGAACAACATGGTGAGTTGTTCCGTGTCAGTGATCAACATAATCGAGAATATGGAATTTTGGAAATCAAAGATGCTCGATTACACTTCCGTTACAACTTGAATTCTCTGAGGACGGAGGAGAAAGATCTATGGCTGAATGCCGTCGCTGTCGATGATGGCCAATGGCATGTGGTGAGAATCAATCGCTATGGCTCAGCGGCCACTTTAGAACTGGACGGCGGAGAGGGCAGACGCTACAATGAAACTTTCGAATTTGTGGGCCATCAATGGTTGCTGGTCGATAAGCAAGAGGGTGTTTACGCTGGCGGCAAAGCTGAATATACTGGCGTACGGACATTCGAAGTGTATGCGGATTATCAAAAAAGTTGTTTGGATGACATTAGGTAAGAAGACGTAGATTTATTACCATAACCCGTTTGAACGTTTGGCACGGCCTTGTTGTGAAACTAAGTTATGTGGCTTATCTAAGCTCTGGCAAACATAAAATGTTGATTCTAGCCCCCCTTAATTGAACCATCATGTAGCCAACCCCTTAACAATGTTGGCTCCGTGTATGCGTCAGAAACAATTAACCCAGAAAAACACAACAAGCACCGTGTCCTCTGTGAAAGAGTGGCCGCAAAAACACTGACAACTACAACAACCATAGGTTAAATATGTTGCTCATGATTTTTTCTTCTCTCTCTTCCCCTCTTTATTTCCTGTCGTTGTTTTTTTACTATGTAGGCTTGAAGGCAAACATTTGCCTTTGCCACCGGCTATGAACGGCACCCAATGGGGCCAAGCAACGATGGCGCGTAATTTGGAAAAGAATTGCCCCTCAAATAAACCATGTTCGAATGTCATTTGTCCGGATCCATTCGAATGTGTTGATTTATGGAATGAATACGAATGCACGTAAGTTGATGTGGTCCGCTATAACTACTACTACTACTATTATTCTACTACTGCCGCTGCTGCTGGCTATACTAGTATAGTTATACAGCCAAAACCAAAAACCTCCCAGAAAGAAACTCCCACCTTCACCTCATTCATCACCCATTGTTTCCGATAGTTTTTGGTTGTTTGTACGTTATAGCCATCAATTTGTTTTGGTTCTCTATATTTATGTTCCCATTTT
This sequence comes from Philornis downsi, assembly GCA_019455685.1. Taxonomy (NCBI): domain Eukaryota; kingdom Metazoa; phylum Arthropoda; class Insecta; order Diptera; family Muscidae; genus Philornis; species Philornis downsi. The sequence goes on along the minus strand of JAHXMU010000651.1, from coordinate 270,692 downwards.
TATCGTTTAATACGTTTTTTTTATAGCGCTTTTAGCTCGAAATGCATCATATACCCGATGATTTCATTATGTTTACGTTCGGTTCGTTCATTCATTGCAAGGAAACAAAAAAAAAAAAAGAAAAACAAAAGAATTTGGTTAAATTTCATTTCGATTTGTTTATTTTACGGTTTAATGCGTTCGATGAACTGAAAAATCATTTTTCACAACAAAAGTAAAAGAATTCCGATTGATTTTTATAAATTTGCAAAACTAAAAGATAATCCAAAGAGATAAACTAACCTCAAACTTTGAGCAGGGGAAATATGAAAACAAAAACATTAGTTTTTCACTCAAAGTTATACCACAAAAACTCATACACGCAACATGAAGAAATGTTCTTCTCATTGGAACCTATAAAGGGCCACACAATTTAAACTGCTAAAACACAGACAGTCATCAAACAACGAACATAAAAACTTTAGCAAAATTATTATTTAAGCAATTTATCTATCGTATAATTAAGTAAATTATATTTACTCCTAATTAAAAAGGCAAAAAAAATAAAATAATAGAAGGAATAGTTGTAAATGAATTGTTCTAATTGACTAAACATATATTTAAACTTTGGTGGATGCCTAGAAAGAAATAGGTAGGACACAAACTTCCAAAATGAAACAAGGTCTCTCTATATAAATCTCAAAACATAAGTTAAGAAGTTAGGACAATTATAAATCAATATTTATAATGTAAAAATCCAGCATTTTTCACCATCCCCAAAAATTTTAGAATCGTTGCCAGCTTTTTTCGTTTTTGATTGGTTTCCAACACTGAAACCGGTACAAATTATGTTTTACATTTGAAAATATTTGACAACAATTGTAAAATGGTGTCATTTTTTGTTACTATTCCATTTCACAAGTCTGCAAATGCATTGTCGAACGTACTTATATCGAAATGTATTGTATTGCGATGCCAGTGTTGAAAACCAGCAAAAAAAAGGTTAGCATTGCCATTTCAGAAAACTTTCCTCGTAAAAAACCGACTACCATTTGGTGGACAAATTTAGTTTCAATATTCACGATAATTTTTTCTGTTTGGCTTTTCACCGCAAAGTCAGTTCACTGCTAACCGCAGAGAAAAAAAAACTACACATTACGATCATACTAGCTGGAGGCTATCACGTGATATTTAAAAAGCTTGAAAGAAGCAGTGATAAATGCATCGCGATTTTAGTTTTGTGCATTTGGATGTTTGTTTGGATTTTTGTAAAAATTGTTTTCTATTCAAAAATTCCATGATAGTTCTATTCTAATCATAGGGTTATCCTTTTTTGTCTTCAAACAAAGTTAAATAAAGCACACATGCAGCTATGATTTCGATGAAATTTTTATTTCATTATAATGCTTGGACCTTGCCGTTATATACGAAATACAGTGTCATTTAAATGGCCGCCTTTGAATTGGTTACAGCACTGACAGCTACTTTTGAAGTAGTTTTCACAAAATTACGGCCCAATGACACCTCTAGACCATAATGCGCACCATGCAGTCACTTTTTCCGGATACAATGGCTATTTTGCAATTATTTCTGGGTGCTCCGTACCCTATGCGACAATTTTGTATAATCACCGAGTGGGAAATGAGCTTCATCCCTGAAGAAAGTGTTGTTCGATTGAAAGCCCACATTTGAATCACCACTTTTGTAGTAAGTTTTAACTATTTTTACGCGTTCTTCGGTTGTTAAACGATTCATATTCGTGAATAGCAAACCTATCACTAAATAAATAACACTTCAAATGTCAGTTATTTAACAGCTGACAGCCTTGCCAGATTTGCAATTGCAAAACCACTAGATGGATAACCTCATACTGATTTCTTTTTCGAGTTTTGTCATAATAATATGTTATTGACATTGATAACCAACCCTTTAGGATACAATCTAGAGATGATTATCCGATTAATTTGATTTGTAACAGTACATCATAATATTTAAGGCTATGATTTCTTTATGAGGGTATGATTGAGACCTACACCGTCATAAAGAAATATTAAATTTATTAGTATTTTTTTTCAATATTTTTACCATTTATTAATTAATTGCGAATTTCATATTAATTTAACGAATCCTTATACGATCTACATTCCTACATAGCAAATTGATTGCGTTTCAATCATAAAAGACAATTTTGCTTGTGCCACATAATCACCGAATAGATCTATCTTGTGAGCGGGCCACAAAAAGTAAAATAAAGTACTTTTTTACTTGGCTGTTCGCTTGATTTTTAAAAATAATGCAGAAAATTCCTAAAAAACTTATTTTCTTAAATGTAAAAAAAATATGCAAATTTTTTTCGAATAGGAAAATTACAGCAAAAATCTGCAAAAACGCCATTTTCGCATCAGTAGAAAACGTAAACCAATTTACATTAAGTTTCTTATACAATCTATATTTGAAACAGTAAACGACAGCTCATATATTCTGCTGCATAAATGTAGAAATTTTATTTAAGAAAAAAAAAAAAAACAAAACATCAAAAAGGAAAAATTTCAATCTAAAACTGCATTTACACAAACTATTTCTTAAATCTTTAACTTATTTATAAAATATCAAATATTTCAACGAAATGCTCAAATTTGGTTAAAATGTCTAACTTAACAATAAGCTAAGGGGGAATTATGAGAATTGTACGTTTTTTTTATTTCGTTTTTTTTTCTAAATCAACAATGAGCAACAAACACAAATAGTTCATTAAGGCCAATACGGCATTAACACAAACAAAAAAAGAAAATAATGGCAGAGTGTAGAAAACGAAAATGCATTACCTGTTCCAGTGGCGCCAAATTTTATCACCTTATAATGAAGCGTGATGAACTGGTTCATCTGAAAAGAAGGTGAAAATAAAAGATGTTATAAACATAACAAACAATTAATTCAAATAAGATAAAATGCGGTAGGAAAATATCGATATCACAAGTAAAAACCACTAATTTAAATTGCTTGTTGGAGCTACCATTCAGACAACTCATTAAGACACATAATCATCACTATCATTAATATTCAAAACTGAAACTAAAACGAAAACATAACTTTTCTCACATGTCATTCATGTTGCTCAGACATATCAAGCATTCATCTCCTTCAAAATCTCATCGCATCAGTACAAATCAACTTTTCAATCAGTTGACATGAATATCTCAAAACATAACTAAGAAAACCTGTTTAAAACACAGACATTTAAAAACAGAAATTTAATACTCAAGACTCTCTTCACTGGTACATACATCACAACAAGAAATTTCGCAGCAAAATACATAAAAACTGAGTTTTCAGTCTACTCCCTAATCTGAAAATTGGTACAAAATTCACTGCTTTAATTTTCATATATGACTTTGTTTATTAAGCATAATTTCTTTATGAACATTTTTAATTTTCCCGAAAACCATCATTCATGTTAACATTTAAATTTCAAAATATTGCGATTTCATGCTGATCATTTTAAAGCATCATCATTCATTAGCTGCAGCAAAGCTTTACTTTATAATGAGGATACTTTTAGTTACACTCCCGCCCGCCCCGCCCTTCTCTTAGACCAACAATGACAGACACACAAATTTATCACTATTTCGTTTACTGCCTCATATGTTGTTGTTATTACTATCATTGTTGTTGTTGTTGTTGTTGTTTGTTCATTCGCATCCTGCCTATCTCAACCACATCATTGAACAACTAAAGATGCGGCGAAGGACGTGTCATGTCACCAGATGCTAAAGGCTGCATGGATCGCAACGAATGTTTGGATCTGCCCTGTTTGAATGGTGCGACCTGCATTAATCTCGAGCCCAGGCTACGTTACCGTTGCATTTGCCCCGATGGTTTCTGGGGCGAAAATTGTGAATTGGTGCAGGAGGGCCAAACGCTGAAGCTGAGCATGGGTGCTCTGGCAGCCATACTAGTGTGCTTGCTAATCATACTAAGTGAGCGAACTGAAAATAAATCATTATTCTTAATAGGCATTTCTTTACATATATTTTTGTTTATTTATTTTGTTATTTTTTTTTTTTGTAATTGGATGAAGACTAAACTACTTGCGACTTTTAAATCTATAATAAGAGTTAACGTTATGTGTCTCTTTTCCATTTTTTCTTTTTTGTTGGGGTTCAAAAGTTTTTGCTAATCATTGTGGTTTGTGTTGAAATTACATTTTGTGGAAAGTCTAATGTCCAAGTCGTATGTTCAGTAAGTGTTTTGCCATTTAGGTTAAATATAAAGGATACAAAGCTTACACTGTATGGCACAAAAAATTCTATTAATATTTGTATCACCTGAATGAAGAATTCGACAATATTTCTATTCCATTTTTTATTCTATTCTATGTTTAATGTAGTTACACCGCCATGCCTAGTTTTTCACATAGATTACATTGGAAAAATGTAGTTATGCGCATGCCACATTTCTATAAAATGGAAAGAAGTAGTCTTCTACTTTCTTGGATGGCGACATAAAATCGAAAAACTACAAGTGTTAGTTCATACGAGAGAATTTCATATATAATATCTTATATCCTGCAACAACCGTAGTCAGTTTCCAAGATGTTTTCAGAGAAATTTATCAAGTTATCAGTTGCATACAGAGCAAATTCGAGGTCGGCCCATTCTTGTACTTTATATAAACCAATTTTGACCAAGGTAACTTATTTTGCAACTTGGTTTTGTTACTGATTTCATATATACTCGTACGTACACCCCACAGCGATCTCAAATATGGAGATAGATGATTAAAATCTGTTGTATATTTTCAGAAATCATGCGTTTAATTATGGCCCTAAATTGAACCCACTGTTTGTGTATTCTTATATGCTTATAATGCATAATTCTAATATTCTAATATTAGATCGCAGTGTAAGATCTTAAAAATGATGGTACTTTTTGAAAGCAGATTCAGTTCATGAGATATGACCAAATAAAAACCAAAATAAAAGCGTGATTTAACATATTCCGGTGGCCATGCAAAAAATAAAAAAATGAAAAAAAAAAATAAAAAAATTGGAGAAAAACAAATTATATTTTCTCAGATCACACTTAGAAAATGTTAAAAACTCTGTTGAAACCAGCGGATGATATTTACAACCACTTAGGAAGCAGTTTCTGGCATAATAAATCAATATAGAAAAAACTTAGTCCTCAATAACTGAAGGTTTTCCTATGCAACTGATAACTTGATAAATTTCTCTGAAAACTCCCTAAAATTAGGCAACAGAATAAAACTTTCCGTGGCGCATATGATGCTGCTCCACTATGTAAATTTCTCATATCTTAAAACTCCCTAAAAGCTGGCAACAGAGTAAAACTTTTTGCGGCGCATATAATGCTGCTCCACTATGTAAATTTCTCATATCCTAAAACTCCCTAAAAACAGGCAACAGAGTAAAACATTTCGCGGCGCATATAATTCTGCTCCACTATATTATTGATTAAACATTTGTTAAAGTGCTCAAATTAGTTTCATAGGTGTAAAACTGGAACTACCTACAAAATATTTTAAAATTTTTACTCTATGATTTTGCTTTGCTGTTCTAGTCTACGAATTTTATTTGAAAACGTATCAAAATGCCTTCAAATTTCTATAAATTTCTGCAGGCATATCCGACATTTTCTTGATATTTTATATGGAAAAGTTCTCAGGATTCGAAGATATACATAGATCTACTTTTTGAATTAGAACAATTCTGTTCTGAGATTAATTGAATACTCCTATTTTGTATTAAATCATCATCGAGCCACAATAAAATTTGATCGAGGAAGATTTGACATGGGCAGATGATCCCTAAAAACGTTACTTAGGTTGGAGCAAAATATACAAGTTTTGTAAAAAAAAGAAAAATTAAGAAGAAAAATTAAATAAAAAATTAAGAAGTTCGAAAAAATGTAAATGGCAGCACAACTGCTTCCAATTAAGGTCCTTAGTTTTGGTTGCTAAGAAACAAAAAAAATGCCATACTCCTGAGATAACCAAAGTACATTCCGTTGAATTGTGTCAAATACTACGGCAGAACGCACCTAGTCCTGATGTTCCTTTCATACCACGGCAACATGTTGCAAAAATGCTGCGGTTGTCGATTACGTACTGGTAGATCTGTTCAAAACCTGTAGTAGTGAGCCGAAAATTGACCTGCATTATCTTGTACACACAATTTAGTCAAACAAAAGCATTGCTGACGATAGGAATAATCTATTGTTATTATCCCTCGCAAATAAAATCCTGTCTAATGTGTTACAATGGCGAAAACTACATGCAGTAAATGTGACCCACATTATCTTTAACAAAAATTACATATGATTAGCATATATCTATGATAAGGACATCATCCGTCGAACATGTAAAATGCTACTGCAACCTTCTCAAGCATTGAGAAGAAAGAAGCAGAAGTGGGTTTGGCTCTAAAAGAGTAAAAACCCATTTTATTCATTTCGATGTATTTATAGCATTCCAATAAACTTAAAGGCTGTAAAGTGGCACATAATTTTATCTACCTTAGCTCCGTTGTAGATAAAATAAGTAATTATAGTCTCGAAATTTGGAGAAGAGAGAATAATACCGCAGAGGAAACATGAACTTCTATCAAGTGAGGGAAAGTGTCGGCAAAATTCTATGAAATCGATAGGAAAAAAGCTTCTGAGATTCAATGTAGTTGCACTTATGTAACATGCGGATTTTCTAATAAATCAGAAAGTAGCATTGAAGAACTTTTGAAACTTACACTCGAAATTTCTGACAGTAACTATCGAGGAGACCGTTGCCTGCTAGTTCCAAAAACATAAGTAGGATTTTTCCATTATTTGCTACTACTATTATCATCTGTCACAGTGTCAGTGATAAGTTAGTATTTAAATATGTCGCCGTCATTAGGATCAGGAGACGTTTAAAATGAAACTCAAATTTAGAGCGCAATCTACTTGCGGTATCACAATTTAGGCTGCAATCAGAAATAAGAATATCAAAGAGTGAAATCACTTAGAAGAAGAATTCGAAGTTTGTAGCTTAAGGCCTTAATCGAGAACTTTCACTACGTATTATTCTAAAAAATAGTACATTTGTCCAACAATTTGGGGGCATGTTTTGACTTATTTTTTTTTTTTTTACTTTCATTACTATACTGAACATACAACGACTATCCACAAACGAAATCTTCACCTCAGTTAAAACGCTTATTTGTGTTCGTTTTTTTTTAATACTTTCGCATACAATCGTAATCGTCATCATCAATGTTTTGTATATAAGTGTGTGTACATATTTATAAATATTTAAGCTTTTTATATCCAACTTCTCCCAAAAAAAAAATCATTTTCTGACGCCTATTATATGTTGTGCACCATTCTAAGCAAAGTTTAGCATATCATCATTATGGTAAAATCACATTCATTTTCATTTACAAATCCTGCAAAAATTGTCGGTTACGATGCATTATCAATCATTCCCATCGCTCGCAACTAACAAATATACATATAACATTAAAATATAATTTAAGATGTATCATCGTAATTCTTTTCATTACTCAGCAATAACAGCGTCATTATAAGACCATGAAAATAATCAATAGCAAAATATCGTTTAGCAATATATATTCACATATTCCATATTCCATAAACCATAATTGTCAGTCACTTTGAGCATGTCATTTCAATATTTTTTCTAATACAAAAACCAAACTCATTTAATTGCATTTCTTTATAATCATTTCGCCACAAAAACGCCAACTGCATTGAATTTGTTATTAGTTTGGAAAATCGCAACCATTTATTGTAATTTTCATTAAATTTCCATCATTTTAGAAATCCAAAAATTTATCCACTTTTACTCATCCAATAATCCATCAATCATTAATTTGCAATTCACTTATTTTCGAAATTTTTCCTAGCATTCATATTTCATGTTGCATAAATGCAATTTTTATCATAGTTTTCATAACAGTTCGGTTTCTGCATTTTATTCATATTTAAATTTATGTAGACTGGATGATGATTATAAAAATACATATTCATAGATATTTGTATATGCAATAATCTATACGACAAAATATATAATCCTTTTAGATTTCTATACAAACGTATATTCCATAATATTTAAACAAAAGTGTTTAGAAACTTCATTTTGATGTTTTAGTTTAGTGAATTGATTTCAAGTATCTAATTCGGTGTGTACATAAATGTCAAAAAGAAATGTTCAAAATTTTGCAAAGACGGATACGTCTTCAAACCGTAAATAACGTATTATAAATTACAACGTTGTGCTGAAAAAGTCAACATAAAGGTAGGTAAATAAAAATATATGGGTGTCCCCAGAAAATAACGAAATATTAGAGTGACATCGATTGAAGTCACAAATAATAACTCTTACGAAGAAGTTGAAACTTGAATAAAAGAATCTATACCTCGATTCTGAATAACATATTATTTATAGAAGAAAAGTGAATGGATTCATCACCACACCACCAAGATAGAAGTGTAGAATAATACAGTAATCGCGGGTAAATGATCCTTAAATATACTGGGATTTGAACATTAAATGGAAGTCACAAATAAGAAGTCTTACGAAGAAGATGACACTTTATTGGAAGAATCTACGCCCCCATTCTTTACAATACATTACTTATAGAAGAAAAGTGAATGGATGTGTAGAATAATACAGTCATTCCGAGTAAATGAAATTTGCTTAACAAATTTTGATTATTCATACAAATGGTCAATGGCTCTCAGAATTATATCTCAATGTAACATCCCATTTGAGCACCTTGATTTCGTTCAAACTCTGCGAGCTGTAATCTGTCTGCAGTCGTCGTCTTCGTCCGAAAGATACTGGATGTATCAAGCTGCACTGACCGCGAAAGGAATTCCAGTATTTCCCAGGGAGATAGGATCCACAGGTAAAATCTTGTACCTCCCGGTGAACACAACCACTTGTTTGGATTTATTCCGAGACCATTTTCCCCCATTCCACTTCGTTACAGTGAGAAGGGCCCTCTGAAGAATGTCTCTGAGTATTCTGAAAAACTTCCCCCTAACTTTTATTGCCACATTGTCCACTTCCACTTCGTTACAGTGAGATGGGCCCTCTGAACAATGTCTCTGAGTATTCTGAAAAACTTCCAGCTAACTCTTATTGCCATATCATCTGCGTATGCGACAACCAGCCTATTCCAAAGGGAACAGAATGCTGTTCAGAGCGAGGGATGGAACCCCACCCTGGGGTGCTCCCTTATTGACAAATCAGCTCAGGTCCGACAACCCTAATTTAGCCCTGATACGTCTCTTTGTAAGAAGATCGTACACTAGCCTCCTAATACTGACGTCTACCACCACGTTTGATAGTGCTGCGGCTATCGTATCGGGAGAAACCTTATTAGTCGCCCCTTCTATATCCACAACGGCTACCAAAGTAGCAGCTTCCGGTCTATGTCCGCCCAAAGGTAGCTGTGAATGAGTCTCTCCAGTGTTTTGAGAAAAAACGATAAAAAAAAATCTTTTGGTCCCGTAAAGGTGGTTTTCCCGGCTTTGAGAAGAAAGGCCACCTTTGTCGTCCTCCGCATGGCAGTGATATAATTTAGATCGATACATGGAATCGGCGTATCAGCCATCACTTGTAGTTCATCCGGTGAAATCAAGTCGGGTCCGGGTGACTTGATGGATTCAAAACTCTTAAGTGGCCACGCTATTTTGGGTTTGGTTACGGTTGATTTGGCGCAGTATTGTCAGCGACAGTTCTATTTCGGGAATTAAAAGGAAAATGAATATCTAGGAGCAACTCCAGTGATTTTTCACTGGACGTTGTCCAATCACCTTGCGGTTCCTTGAGGTAACCTACCGTGCACGTTGTGGCGGGCAGTATTTTCCTTAGCCTTGCGGCTTCGGAAGTTTATTCAACTTTGTTGTAGAATTCACTCCAGGACTTCCTCCTAGCCTTCATCAGTGCACTCTTATATTCTTCAAATTTCTCCTTGTAGTTGTCCGAGTCCTGTGAAGCTCTTGTGGACTTGGTCCCGTTAAAGAACTTCCTACAGGATTTCCTGACATCTACAAGCTCCAATGACCACCATCCCGGTATCTGCTTACCCCTGGCTTAGCCCCTGGGATATGAGGCCTGCAACGAGTCATTCAATGTCTCTGTGACTTGTCCCACAGACCGCTCAATATTCTCGATGTTCCGGGCATTAATGTCAGGTACCCTTGAAAAATGGCTGTTAAACACTTAATCCACTCAGACAGAAGTTGATATAACGGTGATCTGAAAAGCTATGATTATCGAAAACTTTCCATTCTCCAATCCTATCAATTAGTTCCTCAGAAACAAGGTTTAACCGTTGTACTAGGTTTTAACCATTTTTGCGCGTTCTTCGGTTGTTAAACGATCCATATTCGTAAATGGCAAACCTTTCAGTAAATAAATAACACTTCGGATCACAGCCACCAAGGAATACTGAGTGCACTATGTCATCCCGTTTAGACCGACTACAAAAACTCAGACCTAGTACAATATTTATTTTTTTCATCTGCGTAAAAATCTTTACCAATTTAGGAAATGTTCATCCGTCTGCGTTTCTTTGGAAAGCGTGATGGAACTCGCCAAACCACCTAATTTATGAGCAAGATTTTTGCAAAGAAAAAGAAAATTTCAGTACCTCTCAGGGGGGGGTAGGATCCACAGGTGGAATCTCTTACCTCCCGGTGAACAGAACCACTTCGGTCAAGTTTGGACTTAATTCTGAGAACATTTCCCTCCTCCCACTTCGTTACAGTAAGAAGGACCCTCTGAAAAATGTCTCTGAGTATTCTGAAGAACTTCCCCCTAACAGTTATTGTCACATCGTCTGCGTATGCAACAACCTTGACACCAGTCTCCTCCAAAGAGAACAGAATGCTGTTCAGAGCGAGGTTCCTTAGTAGGGGGATAGAACACCACCCTGGGATGCTCCCTTCAAATTTAACAATATATCAAATGGATCCGATATAAAAAAAAAACTTGCTCATATAGGCACTGAACCTATTTTTTCAAAAATGGTAATTTCTAAAATTTTCCCACAATTTCGTTGAGAGATTTGTTGGTAAATATAGGCCATCCGCATGTAGTTCGTTAAAGAACCAAGTAGAAACACACCACTAACTCGAAATGTCATATTTGACAAGATGCGTTTTTTTCGGCACGCCCATTTACATGCTTCACCGATTCAGAAATGTACTTTCATATCACATTATACGTCGATTTGGCCTCTTTTTTCACCGAAAATGGGCACTTTTCTATTTCTCAATAATCAGGACCACAACTATGGCCGTTCCTTAAAAATTATATTAACTAAGAATGTTCTTTCCTGCGTACATATAACAAATAACTCAATACACTGGTTTTTATTGACGAATAAATGGTGAAATTGTTGAAAAAATTCCGAAAAATTCTGGTTTTCCTAATGGTGGATTTTGATATTTTATGGGTAGTGTTTTTCTTCCCAGTCGATCAAAATCGGCATTCTTTAATTGCAGGCCAAAAAAAAATCGATTATCATACTGAAATAGCGCTCTGAATAGACGGTAACGGTTTTTTCAGCGCCATTTTTGAAAAAATACGTCTCAATGACACCTTCAGACCCTAATGCACACCAAACAGTCACTTTTTCCGCATGCAATGGCTTTTCCCCAATCACTTCTCGGTTCTCCGAGCCCCTTATGCGATAACATTGCTTGTTCACGTAACCACGAGTGAGAAATGACCTTCATCGCTTAAGAAAATTTTATTCGATGGAAAGCCCACGTTTGAATCATTACTTTTGTAGTAAGATTTAACTATTTTATGCGTCCTTCGAATGTTATACAATTCATATTCGTAAATGGCAAACGTTGCACTAAATAAATAACACTTCAGACGACAGGTATTTAATAGTTGACAGCTTTGCCAGATCGACGATTTCGAAAATATTAAATCGATAACATATTATAATGGAATAGATTTCCAAACAATACTGGCTCGTCTAACTTTTAACACACTGTAAGTGGTATGAGTACAAAATTTCGCATAATATTTGATACAAAATATTTTATTTTAATATTACCACAAACCTTCAACAAATGTACAATCTTGCGTAAACTTTAAAAACTTTAAAAAATTTAGCACACATTAAGAGGGTTTTAGAGATTTGAGTGCAAAAAGTTGTTATCGAAATTCAAGAGCATATTTTTCGATTACTTAAAATTGCAAGTAAACTGAGAAAATTATTATAAGATTTATAGAGAAAATAGAGAACACTTTGTAGAGGATAAGTGACCAAGATTCACTTCACTAAATTTATACTTCACATTTATATTAACCGCGCTCCACAGATGCCATAAACGTTAGCTGGCAGTTACATTTTATGTTGCATCTAATTCATAAATTTGAAGAGGTTCCTAAAACCACTTAATCAATATAAAAAAGAAGAAAAAAATATCATATTCTGCAACTGTAGAATTTGCAAATTTATAAAAATCTTCATATTATCCTCTTTATCGCGGAATGGGATAAAGTGGAGGAATCCACAAAAAAAATTGCTACCATAAGAAAATCGAATTCGAACATTCAAATTTGCAGAGGAGGAAACAGTTTTTTTCTCATACTTTGTCTATGGAACGAGAGCGAAAGAAGAAAATGAAATGAAATTTAACCAAACGCTGTCATAAACTTACATGAACTATCGATTATATCACACGCATCCCTCCATCAAAACGCCTGACATGAATGGCAAAAATAATGAAACTCTCTCACAATTACACAAACGTTCATTCCATTTGCCCCGACTTAGGTGTCCCGCTGGTTACAAAATCGCTGGCAGTACATGTGTCAACGATAATGAATGTTTACTGTTTCCCTGTCGCAATGGTGGTCGTTGTCGTGACCATAATCCGCCCAAAAAATACGAGTGCCAATGTCCCATGGGCTTTACGGGTATGCACTGTGAATTGGAATTGTTGGCATCGGGTGTCCTGACGCCGTCACGTGATTTCATCATTGCCCTGGTCTTATGTTCAAGCACATTGATACGTAAGTAGAATATCGAATATCAAGCACAAAGGAAGACGCCGTTATAGTGAAAAAGCGATAATCTTCCAAATTGGTTTAAGTAACAAGTAGTGAGGATTTATTCAGAAGTTATTAAAACGAGAGAGAGAAAGAAAGCGTGAGTAAATTTAACGTAGTAAAGTTGAGTGAAATTTAAGCCTAATATGTGTGATATAGTTTTACATTTATGCCAAATCCCTAAAGTAGTTTGTATATTACAATATTTATCTGTAGGAAACTAAAGCTTTAATATTTGTAACGAAAATATATATAATCAAAGGTAAGTAATTTTATATTATAGATTCATGTTTTATTGTATTTTATATATAGAGTTATACAGAGAAAAAAATTTGATAACTAAATAATATTTTGATTAAATCTGTTTTAAAAATTGTCATGTGGAAATGTTATAGTCTAATAATTATGAAATTAGATTCATGTATGGAATCCTTGTCCTGCAATACCGGAAAGAGTTGCGCTTTGCGATATGTATGTATATTTGCTCCCATGAACTTTTCCTAAAAGTATGCAGCGAATACATCACAACAGCGAAATGAAAAATATCTTACGGGAATATACAAATTTGTTGGCGCAATTTAATTATTTTTTGTTTTAAATAGACCATAGTCCTTTTGTCCCCAGGAATATCACAAATGCGCCTCGGAACCTTTTAGGATTTATCAATAGTTACTTTAATGAACTCATTAGTGCGACATCTACCGTCCATTTATTGTATTATTTTAGAAACGTTAACCTCAAAATAAATACCATTATGCAATCTTTGCATTTCAATCGAATATAAGAATAAGACATTCCAATCGAATTAATATAAGACCTCAAATGGAGCACAAAGTATCTTTTGATTTCCATGTACTAAATGCACTCGTGATATGTAAGACGCATAACCCACATCTAGCCGTGACTTCTACGGAAATCACTGATGTGACTCCGTCCTCTCACCCATTGTGCGGCCCCTCCGAAATTTTAGCATTCTTTTTGATTGGTCTAATCGGTTTTTAGATCTGATGAATTATCAGTCGACCCATTATCAGCTAATCGTCACTGCTTTCTGCGGGATTAATTACGGAGATATGGATATATTTCAATAAATGTAGTAGACTCCTTAGCACCCCAACTTAGTAGTTGGGATGGGGATCCTGTAGTTATTAATGATGTACAAAGTTCTGACGATGAAATTACCATAGTATGGATTATCCGATTTAAACCAAATGTGCGTCATTTTATTCGAAAACTTGTATTCATTTGGAAGTAAATTTCACAATTGCGCGATTGAAAAAAATCCTCGTTCCTATAAGTAAAAAAAACGTGACCAGCTCATTTTCACAAACCTCCCTTGATATCAATTTTGTACCGTCAAGAACATTTTTCAAATGTTTATAAATCTTACAATCGTTTGATGTCCAGTCGCGACTACAACGAAAAAGAGAGAACCTCATATACAAGCTCTATAAGCTTTTAAGCGGACCTCAATATTTGACAACTATTGTTCTCTTCTGTGGCCTATTTTTCGTCGGCCGTCATCATCCACTTCGCTTTTGTTCCGTCTTAATAGTGAGACGAAGAACTCAACATAGCCCAGAAGATTCTTTTATATAGAACCTTCTCAATTCTATACAAAGAACTCCTTCTGGAGAGCAGCGTTCTGGCGAATTTTCAGTTTACGAGCAATGGAATCCGACTTCCGACAAGAACATTTCCATGATTTTAATGACATTTTCGACAAAAGCATACCGTGTCTTCAACACCCACACCACAGAAAGAAATGGTTGAAACCACCAATTTCTCCGCCTCTCTGCTCCGGTCGCAGTAGTACTTAAAAACATATCGAATTCTACTACGATCGGGTTCATCATATATAATGTTATCAAAGAACTGTTTTTGAAGAGTAAAAAGTTAAATTTCCCTACAGTCCAATCATATGGAATGTACACGTCATGAGATATGACTAACTCAAGACATCTAGCGGAAAACACCAACAACTTTTTACCAATATTATTTCCCAAACGTTAACTAAATCAATTAATTTTGGTTGACCTCTAATACTCATAAAACATTTCCTGTTTACGAGTCAAAAATTAAATTAGCTCCTTTCTTTGATCCGCAAGTGTAGGCAAATTTTGTTCATTAAATTTTGATCCCAAGAGTATGCTATACTTTTTCTTTTTTTTATATTTCTATACAAAAATACCTAGAAATATGCATTTCTTCATTACAGCTCGCATATTAAATCAGCCTTAAATTCGCCTTCCTTAAACAATTTTCTTTTTCCTTTAATAATTAAAAAATCATTTTCAATGAACTGCATCGACAACGGCATTCATCCTTGACGTTTATTGGTGCAGAATTGCAACACTTTCGCCGCCAATTTTTGCCAATGTGGTTTTCAACTTTGATCACGAACATGTCCTTTAGTGCTCATTAATTTAAATGTTTTTGTTGTTATTGAGTTGGTTGTATTTTTGTATTGTTTGCAGTGTTGCATGCAACATCATAATGTAGTTGCAGGTACGTACGTACGCCATAACTTATTGGAAGCAGGCAGCTTCGACGACAGCCTCTTGCTGCACACAGCACACTGTCACAACTTTGTTTTCTGCAATCATAAAAATCCCAATTCCGTTAATTAATTTTCAACTGCTTGTGAACAGCACAAAAACTACCACCACTCTTAACAATATTAAAACTTATTACGACAAATAAAAAGAGTGAACGAACGAACGAACATTCGATGCGTACAACATAGAATATATACAGCGTGCAACATAATGAGGCAGAAATTCCATTGAAAACATAAAGATACGTATGAGCAATTATTTCAATCCATCGCAACTGTTGGTATGTCAATTTTATTTTAATAATTGTTTGCTGTTTTCATTTGCATCTGGGATGCGGCCGAGCCGGAACTCCTTTAAGAACACCACTATGCGACACAAATTGAAGTACTGACAAAAGTTATGCGTACGCGTATTTCATGCGCCATTTATTAAGAACCCCACCAAATGTGTGTAATTAAAATAATAATTCGTTAGTATTTCGTCGTTCATTATAATTATACAAGTCAATCAAACGAAGAGCTAAATGATGCATCCAGTGTCATGTCTGTGGCGCTATTTTGCCTGCCACGAGGATATTCACAGAATTAATTGATAAACAAATTAATGAAAGGTTTTATTACGAATGGCAGCCGTGTTCACTTTCTTGGAAGCCACAATTTAAGGTTGATTTTATGGATTATCCTACAAAAAATGTAAGTTACTTTTTTATTTTAATGCTTAAATGTTTATTGCAGGTGTTGCCTGCTTTTCGGGGTAATTGCAGTATAATAATTTCACAGCATGAAATGTTCGGTTATTGGACTACAGCTTAACTATATGACAAGATTAAACGCGCAAATGTAAAATGTATTCGTGATATCGTTTGTCGTAAACACATTCCTTTTTCGTTCGTTTGGCTAACGCTTAAGGATTTTGTACGCATTGCATACTTTGCGGGATGATTGCTGTGTAATAATTTAACAATATGAATTACTCAATTACTGAAAAGAATATAACTCGAAATATCTTGCATCATAGGAATGACAATCCTATATATTGTCTCCCATATTCAGTGACCTTTCATGTATTCTTTTTTTAGACTAACTGCACAGGACCGATTCCAAACGTCAACTTTTGTAGCTGAGACATTCCTTCGAGTTTTCGAGAGAGAAAACTTTGCATAATATTTAGGTCCATTAACGTCAATGAAAAAATTCAACATCATCAGAATCATCTATATGTGCGTCATGACAATATCGAACTGGTTAAGAGTAGAAATGCACAAATATAATGGTGAATATATGTAAAATGTTATATCTCCTAAAATGACCTTAAATGATGACGCAGAAGATAGCAGCAAAGACTGTGCTAGAAGGAACATCTCACATATATATACATATAGATCTCACTTAAAATATTAATATAACTTAGACATCATCTTCCAAAAGCGTTAAAGACAGTTGAGCTTTAAATGACTTGCTACGTATAACTAAAAACTGAATATCAATTAAATAGATAAAATTTCTGATACATTAAGCATTTAAGGCGAAGAAATGAAAACTTCTTTTAATAAATACTTGGAAATGAAAAAGTGGCCAGTAGAATGGAAGGCGCCGGTGCTTTGAGAGCAGGACAATGTACCAGCGCACAGATCTACTTATTAACATCTCCAAATATGTCACTGACCGTTTTTTTATACACGAACTTAAAGGAATGCATTCATGGTAAAAAATTCTGAGTGGAATTAGAAGGTTGTTGTAATAAACAAATATTTTTTCGTGCCTTTGGGAAAACGAAAATTTCTCAAAGTTTTTCGCAGGATCCCTTTAATACCGATACTCAAAATGTCAAAACCTATCCACTCAATCGCCGCGGAAAGATGAAAATTCAGGGAATTCTGCGTTTGGTAACATCCTGCAAGTGTATTTTTTGAGTAGAATGACCTCCGAAATCCTGACGATATCTTAATAATCATATTCATCTCATGATGCACTCCATCCAATTCTATCTTTTATTTCAATCTAATTCCCCCTTTTTTTAGATATCAACACTTGTGCCAATAGATAAGTTTTGCGTTCCTTTACCTACATCTTTACGGTTAGTCCTGCAAGCTTCTATTTGCTTCTGGTTTGTCGGTGGACATTGAGATTCCTCTAATTCCGTTCCGTTCACAGACTAAACATCTTTATTTTTCAAATAATTGTAATAGTTTATATGCCTCCTTGTTTTGCAAATACTCCTTAAGTTCTAATGATTAGAGTCGATGACAATTTTTTCCTAAAATTTTTTGAGTGAAAGTTTAGGGTCCTTATTAGAAATTTTGCATCTGGCCATGACAACAGAAAAATTTTAGACAAAACAAATTATCCATTACAAATTCTATTATCTACCTAAAAATTGAACGATTGCTAAATTTAACATTCCATCAATCAGAGTAAGGGCAACTCGTTTTATATTCCCCAAATTCCTTTTTACGGATGTCATTTTCGTCCTTTTCTCTTTAGACCTCTAAAAGTTACCAATCCGCCTAAGCGCTAAGAGACATGTCCACTGGAGTTGTAGCGAAAATTGTTCATTGACTGAAAACTGAAACTGAAAATCTTTATTGTAAGAATAACTTTTATTAGCAGCAAACTACGGTTTTTGTTATTAAGAATAATTCATGTATTTTCAATTGGAATTTTAAATTGCCATCAACTTCAGATGCATACTTTTTGAAATCTTTTAGCGAAGAGTCAGGGTCAGGGTTAAATATAAAAATGTCCAATCGAATAAGCATACGAATCGGTTTTCTAAGAAACAACCTTTTCCCTACTGCTATGCCTATGTATGAAGACATATTCCATCAATAGTTAATACATTTAAAGCTATTGAAAGTATTCATTGGTAAATAACGAACGCAAATGTATTAATACAATTTGTGAAGAGCCCTAGCAAATATTTGCCCTCTTTCACAAACGAATTGCAAATCCTTTGAAATAGTTTTGTATCAAATTTATTATGAACAACAACTAGGCTTTTGTAAACCTTTTCGAATGAACAACCAGATCTGTTACAAAACTTTGCATACTTAAGGGAATTTATGGAAACTGAAACATATCTTATGGCTGCACACGCAAACAGAAAAAAAGAACAAAATTCTTGTGGGCATATTAGAGAAGAGGGTGATTGTACGATTGTACGAATAGCAGAATTTGTACTTGTACAGTATCAGTTTATTTTGCTCAACAACTCCAAAGAAATATGATGAAAAGGTTATCAAAATTCATTGAAAGCTGTGGATAGCGCATGAAAAGAAGGTTAGCAAAGAAAGATTTCAAAGGAAACAAATTTTGTATAACGATTTGTGGTAACTAGACCTTGCTATACCTGCTTGGAGTGTGCAATGAGGAGAGAAATCTACTCATTTAAAATGTCATAAAAAAAAGTAATTTAAGTGCTTTGAGCAGAAAAATAACATATAGAATAATACAGGCATATTGTGAGCTAAATATTTAATAAACTTGGGTATTGACGTCATTGTCTAATACAAGGGGTATAAACAATTTAATGCCATAAAAAACAACTACGATTTTTTGGTAAGTTAAACCTCTCATAAATTTAGGATCTGATGTTACAGCGTGCTTTAAGAATCACACAAGCGGGCTAATGCTAAAGCATAGTTTAGGTTTCTTGTAAGTCAGAAATTTAATAGATCCACTTATCGCTCAACTAAAATACATTGTAAGTTAAAACTTTGACAAACGTGGGGGTTGGTATCATAATCTACCCTAAGGAAAACGATGAGATTATTACCATAACGACAGACTAAGATTTGCAATAAGTCGAGGCCTTAATAAAATAAACATTTGCCAGCTGTGCGCAAACTGATAGCTGGAAAATGTAGACTACTTTCAGGCTACTTCGTCTATTTTTGCATACTTTAAGGCTATTATCCTAAATGTATAACAACAATCCACATTTTTAACTTCTAGACTTTTAATGCAAATAACACTGATAAATAAATATGAATAAATCCTACTTTTAAGCTATTTATTCTGTGTTGTTTTGTATACTTTAAGGCTTTATCATAAATATACAAGTGTTTTCCACATTTTTAACTTGTAAACATGAACTGATTACATATTTAATGTTTGTTGTTTTTCCATGGAAATAACACTTTTGCATGCATTTCTTTTTTTAGTTTAATCACATCCCAAACTCATATTTTTCTCTAGAATCCTGATAATGAAGCGCAAGTAGTTTTAAAATAAATTCTACTCCTAAATGGGAAACAAACGAAACTAACAAAACTTTATGCTAGTTATAATAAACAGATTATTTTATAGTTTTTATTTTGTTATACTGCAATTTACATAATGAAATTAATTCAATTTTTCTCTGTTTTCTACTCTCGCTCCCGCTTACCCGTATTTGCGCTTCAATCTACGTGTTTTTATTTTTATTTTGCGCTGGGGTAATTTTGGATAAATTATTACATTATACCGCCATGCCACCACTGGGTCCCGCCATCAGTTTTGGTTTTGGTATTTGTGGTGTATAATCGCCGTCGTGAGGCGCATATTAAATATCCTGGACCAGATGATGATGTACGCGAGAACATCATTAACTACGATGATGAGGGAGGCGGCGAAGATGATATGACCGCTTTCGATATTACGCCATTGCAAATACCCATTGGTGGCCCAATGCCACCAGAATTGGCCACAATGAAAATGCCAATAATGTGTAAGTATATGCATATGTACTGTGTAAATATAGTTGGGGTTATACGAGTATGTGCTGTATATAAATATTATATTGTATATACATTTAAATGCATGTAAGGTAGAGAAGAGAATGGGGTCATTGGGTTATTTACCAAACTTTGTTAGCATATTTTAATATGAAAATAATGCAGCTTAACGAAGGATAATCAAATAATTGATGACAATAAAACTGCAGAACGACTTTCTCCCAAATATCACAAAAATTGACTAGCACCAACTCCCAGTGCGAAGTGTGTTGGAAGAAGTTGTGTTTTTTTAAGTAGATCATCATTTTGAAGAAGATCCCCCCTAGCATATCTCAGAAATGTCATATTAAAGTTTTGTATCGAATTTTATAAAATGTAATGATTCATATTTTTAGGTTCTTATTAGGTACGATATGGCGGAGATGTTTATGATAACTACAGGATTTGCGAACGTTATCTACCCGCTCTTTTGTCAATCCTTAAATTTTCTTATGATTTATAAGTTTTTGAGCGTGCTCTAATCACGAGTTTCGTAATATACTCGATTATTATTGCTGTTAACAACATTTGAATCAGTCCTACGTCTATTTAACAGAAGTTTTCTGTAGCTTAATAGAGTGTTAAATGCACCACTCTGTCAAAGAAAAGGCGATTAGAAATAGTTCAATAAAACACAAAATATTTCGTATTCATTAAAATTTATTGTATCACCTTTAAAGTAGACCTCCTCCGAGACAAAACACTTCTCTCCGTGAATAACCCAATCATCAAAAGATATTTTAAATACATTTTCCGCGAAGTTTGTTTTAATTTTTTCATCGCCTTAAACTGGTAATTTAGTTTTTGGAAAGAGAATGGAATATGGTTGTTGTTCGATGATATTTGTTGAGTTTCTGAACAGAAATTTGTCCACAATGGCATCTTTGTGAGAGAATCGTGTAGTAAAATTCAAAAAACCAAACATTTAGAATTTTTTTAACGGAGTGCAGCATAATGCCAAGATAATATTCTTTGTGTACTCCCCTCCTTCTGGTAAGAGTTCGGAGTCCACAACGCCGTAATAGTCAACGAAAACAGTCAACATTGCTCTCACTATTGATCAGCGTTGACGCGCTTTTTTGGCGCAGTTAGAAGACGCCATGACGCGTTTGCATGCCGAACTCGAAAACTCATGCCTCATCGCCAAATATAATGCGTTTTATAAATGTGGGGTCGGAATTAACTCGTTTCAGATTGTCTTCATCTTCTAACGAGCTTTTGAAGTTAATCGAGTCGTAGCAAAACGGGTGTGGCAATGCCGTTTATTTTCATTTTAAAAAGTAAATTTTTCAAGTGCATGATATGTACCAAATTTGGCTGAATTCAATACAACTTCTTTAAAGATATGAAGGCAAGAGTATATAAAACAAACCGGTCATTTATTTATTTATTTTATTTATTATTTGGCCTGTAATTTAAAGCTTTACGCCCAATTATAAGTAAATTACAATTTGCAACAATTTATCTATTAGATTTAATCTGCTCAATAATATAAATGTAAAAAAAACACGTAATAAAAATGAAATATAAAATTTATAAAAATATAATATGATTTTAAAGAAAGTATGATTATTAAAAACAAAAAGAAAAAATATGGAAAAAAGTCCTAATTTAGAAGTTAATCGGTATATAATCTGGAAATATAACATAATCGGTATGTAATAAAGGCTACTCACAATTTAAGGGAAAACAAAATTTTACATGAAAATCCGAAAGTGTTGCAGAAGGTGCATTTTGTAAGAATCAGGACATAATTTAAAACGTTTTAAAAGGCTTGGTAGTAAATTGTAAATTCATGCTACTCTTACTACAAAAGCACGACCCATGAGTGTGGTTATTTTTGGAACAAGAAATCGAATGTGAAAAATTACACGAATTAAAGAGAAATTGAGGACTACCCAGTCGACCAACAAAAACCTCAAATCGATATAATTTTTAAAACTACAGCCCAAGAAACGCTTAACATACGGTGTTATATGAACACGATGCCTCAGTGAATACAAATACACATATGGTCAGAAAAATAAGTACAATTATTTTTGCTTTATGTTTAATTTTAGTTACTTTAGCGGAAAGTAAGCATGGCAATTCTTTTTTATTTAAATAACTTTAATATGGTAATGCCTTTAAAAGTAAAAACAAAACTGGGGCTTCCCCGTTGATTTCATTGTGAGTTAGTTTTGTGCAGGTGTGATTTCAGTACTTGGTCAAAATAATAAATACATTGCTCAATTCTTTAAAATTTTCGCAGTCTGCTGTAGTCTTTTTGGAAAGGCTAGTTATTTTACTGTTGTTTGTCTTTATTCATAACAAAATATTTTGTTAAAAAAAATTATGCCATGGGTCGAAAAAGTCATTGTTCTACGGAGGAGAGAAAACTTGTTTCAAGACTAAGAGAAAGTGGACAAAGTCTTCGTTCTATAGCAGAAACTATGAATCGGTCGCTATTTTTTGTACAAAATGCTTTAAATTCTAAAATGCCCGTCGAAACTCACGAAGACCCAAAAAAAACTTCATAAATAACATAATCCGTATAGTAACACTTGCGAAGAAGGAAACGTTTGTCTCTTGAAGAGCGATTTCAGCAGAAATTCGAAATGTAATTTTATCGTATATGGTTCGTTGTAGACTACAAGAAGCACATTAAACCAGGACAGATAGCCAGAAGAGTTCCTTTGCTTAGACAAAAAAATTTAAAGGCTAGATTGGCGTTTGCAAGAAGTCGAATGAATGGTCCGGAGGAGACGATGAAAAAAAGATGGCAAAACATTTTGTGGAGCGATGAAACAAAAATTAATGTATATGGAAACGATAGTGCCCGGAATGTTTGACGCCCTAAGAGTAAGGAATTCCAATTTCGCTTTACAAAGAAGACGGTCTAACACGGAGGCAGCAATATTATGGTCTGGGGTTGTTTCTCGTGATATGGTGTCGATCCGATACATCGAATTACCGACACTATGATCAGATTCCACTACAAAGATATCTTGGACAATACGATGTTGAACTATGTTGTGGAAAGTATGCCTCTTAGATGGACATTCCAGCATGATAACGATCCGAAGCATGCTTCTATGTTGGTAAAGGATTGGTTCCAAGATAAAAATGTTGCCCTTCTTAATTGGCCAAATCAATCTCCGGACTTAAATCCAATCGAAAATCTTTGGGGAGAGTTGAAATAAAGAATTGGAAAGGAGGTTCTTAACGAATCTCAGCCAATTTAGCAGAAAAAAACTTGATTTTTTACTCTTTTCCTTATTTTAACTAAATGTACTTATTATTTTGTCCAATGTTTTTTGATTAATTTCTTACTTTTTGAAAAACACTGAATTTAATTTTTGTTTTTTTATTGTTTTAGTATTTATTTTGTTTCTAATGTTAAAACAAAAGAAATTAGTATTTGTTTTTTCTTTTAATTTAAACAAATTTTCGTCTACGAACCTTTAAAAACAATATATAGGGTGTACTTAATATTTTTGACCATATGTGTATCTCATAATTCTATTAAACGCCAGCTGAATTTTCCTTATATTTTGTTTATAAGTGTCACCATAGCAATATAGAATACTAGGCGTGATATTAGCATGAACCAATTTTTCCTCAATCGATCTAGTCAACAGTAAATCAGTGTTATAAAAACTTCGAAGTGAATAATTTCAACACCGGACCACAGTATCCACATGACAGTTAAAGCTTAGTTTGTTATCTAAAACGTATCCCACAACTACTCCTCTTGAAATTCCAAAATTGCAAAATTAAAGGGTCATTGAACCGATTAATCAAGATAGTTGTGACTATTTTGTTTTTGAAAAATAAAATTTTATCTCTTCAGAGATTTTAGAATCACAATATTTAAGGGTTCATCAGTCGGTTAATTTGGGTAGTGGCAATTATTTATTATTTTCCAGAAATCAATTTTTACCGGGACTGTGCTATCCTTTAGTGGCAGGTAATGCTATCATATTCGTCTCCTTCATTCCCTATTTTATTCACAAGAGTGTTCCATTAGTTTCATTAGTTCTACGTGATGATTAATATTAGGATTCTTTCTTAACTGCTTAATCCCCTAAAATTTAGAAATTTGAGAAGTTTTTTTAAACGCCTGCCTGAGCCATAAGAAAATGGAAAAACTTTAAGAATTTTAAAGCTCGAGGGCTCCAATATTCTTTTGTTAGGTCTAAAATGATTGTGTGGAGTATTGAGGTAAAATCCAGTGACTTTTCGAAGTGGATCATTTGTATGAAAAGTCGCGGATTGTAATATATTCGGCACTTCTATATAAATATTAATCAAACCAAAGACAACAGAGACATTGCTTTAATTTTACCTTATTAAAAGGAGAGAAAATTGCACGAATCGAAAGTGCACCAACGTAAAAATTTTTTGAAAAAAAAGAATATCCGGTTTTTTGTTTTCTTTTTTTTTCAAAATGCATCAATATCTTGAAAAATTGCCATATTTGAGTAGTGGTCTAAGAGCATCAGTTGCTTCATGAAGGGATGCGAGATTAAATCATGTTTTTCTATCCTGGGCAATGAATCAAAATCACTAATACAGATGAGTTAAAATAAACTGCTGTGTACATAAACTGATTATGTACCTATACAGTACGGTGACATCTCATATCATTTGCAACAGATTTTGAGGACCGAACGGCATTCGATTTTTTTTTACGATTTGAGACAAATTTTTTGTTCGATATTTCTGTGGTCACAACCCATAACAGCCTAAGTCTGTTTTTCAATATTTTCAATACAGGAGTTTAAAGTTTTGAATTTTCACTGAAAATCAGGAGAAGGTGTTTGTTGGAAAACTTTGCTACAGATTCCAAGGAAACGAATTTCTTTACTTAGTTGTTAACAAAAAATAGTTGTTTATTCTCGCAGTCAAAAGATATTATCGAAAAAGACACTTAGGCTCTTATGAATTGTTAAACGAAAAAAAGTCAAAAAGTTCAAGCTGAGTTAGGCTATTATTCCAGATTAAATAAAAATTTTTTGTTTGGAGAAAGACCTTAACTCAATTTATGTTTATCAAAAAACGAAATTGTAATTCGGGATAAGATCTTAACTCAAGTTAGGAAAATAAAATTGCCTCTTTATTTTTTTGGATTAACGACTTAAGTTGATTTAGGCAATGGTGAAAAAATAATGTTTATATTTGTTGTAATCCTAAATTGACTTAGGCAGTTATGCCAAAACAGTAATTTAGAAAAATAACTTAAGCTATTAGGTTTTTTAGGATTAATTGCCTTCCTAGAAGAGATACAAACATGAAAAAAAAACATGAAATTTAGAGCAAATAAATTTAGATACGCTGAATACGATGGTGCTAATAACTCAATTGTGTCCTAACTCGAGTTAGGCTGTTACGGGTTGTGACCACAGATTTTTATCCATATTTTTTCATAAAATTGGTACAGCATTTAATAACAGTGAAACAAACATATTAAATTGTTATTGGTTGCTAAACCAAATCCGCAATCTGATGATTTGAAAAGATATGGCGAAAGGAGATCAAAAAACCACAATAGTCGATCGACAAGTTTATGATCTCTCTGCATTTTTTAATGCCCATCCTATTGAATTCACCGATTATTCAAAAATAAAAAAACGAAAATCGAATAATAAATTGCACTTTGGGATCGTTTGAAGTACGGAATCAAAATAAAGCGTTCCCAAATGAGGAAAAACGAGTACATTGTCATATAGACAATGCACAGAAAATTGATTGCAATGACTATTGCCTGACTACAAATCTCAAAATGGTACTCAAAGATATTTCGAAAAATTTTTCAAATCCTTCTATGAAAACCACTTGGAAATGTCAAAGATATGTTTGACTGCAAGCATAGCGCTTGTAGGAGGCTATATTGTTGAATAAGACCGAACAACTTCGCGAAAAAAAATGTTTTCTTCCTCATCCTTAATAACGGCACGTGTTATGTCTGTTTCCCCCTGTAACCCTATCTCAGAATTTAGTATCCTATAGAACAAAATTACAAACTGTCACAACAATTTTGAAAGCATTTCCAAAGATAAGTTTTTCCACAGACGCCTGTTTCATTTGGAACTTGTTCGTAAAGAGATTTTGGAAATTAGATCCGTTCTGATACCCAGATTTGAAATACGCTTCCAAAAGACAGCCATCAAATACAGATATTTTTTTACCGGTCATGTAATTATTTCCTGCTAGTAATTTTTTTACACTTTTTATATAGCAGAATTTGTGATTCAGTACCCAAGATAGGCCAACCTAGACAACTTTGGTGACTAGGGATCAGAGTCAAAATAATCCATTCAAAATTCAAACTGTCCAGATTTGAAATATACTTCCAAAAGGCAGCCATCAAATACATGTGTTTCGTCGTACCGGTCATGTCATTATTTCTTGTTAGTATTTTTTTTTTTTTTTTCTTGACCTTTCATATAGCAGAATTTGTGATTCAGTACCCAAGATAGGCCAACCTAGACAATTAGGGATCGGAGTCAAAATATTCGAATTTCAAACTGCCCAGATTTGAAATACGCTTACAAAATGCAGCAATCGAATACACATATTTCTTACAGGTCATGTCGTTATTTCGTGCAAGTAATTTTTTTTTTTAACTTTTTATATAGCAGAATTTGTGATTCAGTACCCAAGATAGCCCAACCTAGACAACTTTGGTCACTAAAGATCGCGGTTAAAATATTCCATTCGAACTTCGAATGGCACTGTAATGTACAAAAAAAGGAAGGTGCAGGCGTGACAAAAAACTATTTGTTACATTTTTGGAATCATTATTGACTAATCTTTAATCGTAGGGGGTGACTGACTTAATAGTGTGGGGATCGCCCGGCTCCAGACGTCATCTAATTTGATCCACTGGCCCACCGTGAATCTATCACGATCTTATGTGGAAGCGTACATATTTTTAGTCGACAACGCTTGTGACCAATTTAGACCAAAAAGAAAAAAAAAATGTTGAGTTTCTTGTTTTCTCCAACATCGGTTATGCTTGACATCTATAGTGTTGAGACATTACAGGCTTTATATTCTGCTCACATCTTTACCTTCTTAGAATCACATCACACTAAAGTCATTCCCCAATTATATTGAAAATCCACATAAAACTTTAGATGGTTGTACAGAGGTACATATATTTATATATGTACATATATATATCTCAGAGCTCCTAATATCTTTGCCACCTTTTAGGACTTTTATATGATGATTTCAAGGGCTTACAAAATTTGCATTTAATTACTATAAGTGTACCATTTTCACGAATTATACCTTACATGAGTTTAATACGAATAACTGTGTTTTTATCTAAATGTTTTTATAACAAAATTTTAATATTTAACTTTCTCCCTTTGCATTTCCCTTCTTAACCCAATGTAGATCCTGTTATGACTTTGATGCCCGGCCAAGAGCCGAATGTTGGCATGTTCATTGAAGAACATAAAAAACGTGCTGATGGTGACCCAAATGCTCCTCCCTTCGACGACTTGCGCAATTATGCCTATGAGGGAGGCGGTAGTACAGCCGGCTCATTGAGCTCGTTGGCATCAGGTGAGTTTATGGTCATGTCTTTTTTTTTTTTTTTGTAATGTATTTTTCTTATTACTTAGTTTTAGTGCGAAATTATGCTTCCAATCGATAAAGAACAAAAAAAAAATAAATAAAATTGCACTCAATATTCGTAATTATTAGACCCAGTGTAGTTAAATTGGATACCATTTTAGTTGGCAAACGAAAAAAAAAATCCCAAATGTAATTTAAATCGTGATCAAAACCAACATCATAAACACAAGTAGAATTTTTTGCCCCAACATATCCCATGTGATTCAAGAGAATACAGAAAAAGCATTCTACAAATTGGAATAAATTAATTGATTAGTCGATCGATTAATTATAATAATTAATTACAAAATTCACAAGATATTCGGGAAACGCCGTATTAGATTAATTAGTAATACCACAAAGCAACAGGGCCAGTTAATCTGCCCTGTCTATCGTCCGGAAAATGTAGACATAATTTTCTTTTTCAATTAAGTGTCGGCATAATGAGGTAGAAAACTGGTCAAATGAATATTAGAGAAACATAATAATAATAACTATATAATTTAATATGAATTGAAAAGTTATACCAAAAAAGTAGAAATCAAGAAGCCAAAGTTGCTCTGAAATTGTCGGTATTAACTGTAAGTGTTTTAACTTAAATCAAATACAGGGTGGCGCACCGGTTGTGCTACAATACGAAATTCAAATAACTTTTTTTTAACCAATATATTTCATTTTTTTATTATTTTATAGAAAATTAAATTTTATTTTATGCAATTAACTGGTTTTGAAGATGATAGACCGTAAATGACGCATTCATTCACGCATTCACGCATATGCGATACCTGATCAGAAAACTATTCATTGAAGTCTAAATCGCCTCATTTATTATTTTAATGGACTTCTTCTATTCAGTCAAACTCCTTGATTTCGTTTTGTATACATCGTCCAGTTAGGTTACGTAACTTTGGGCACCAGCGGAAAGAGGAGTTTTTAGATATTAATTTGTATGGGAACTTTCCGCTCCGCTCCGCTTCAACCAGCCAGTCTGGCTATGTGTGCAGATACTCCATCTTGCTGGAATTAAAGGCTGTTGAGACGGAAGCGTCTTCGGCACAGTTTTGAGTAAAATCCATTCAACATCTTTAAATAGCGGTCCCCATTGACATTTACATTGCGTGTGTAGCACGATTCGTGCATCACCCTGTAGCAGTTTTGAACATATGGGGAACAACGGACTTATAATTGTGGTCGCTATTTAAACAAATCGTAATTTTAGTAATTAGAATTACAATCCAATAAACGATCCCTAATTAAATTTAGAGTTCCGCCTATACTTTGATCAATACTGTGTATGATCACTACAATTGGGCATATCATTTTTGCAGTTTTCCATTTATATGTTCAATAACTTAGCCTGTGGCAAAAATTCGCATTAAACTTATAACTCTTTAATTTGTAAAGTAATTCCAAGGTGAAAACTCTCTCCTCTGACTTGAATAACCTGGAATTATGACATATGACAACATTTGTTCATGTGTTTCTTTCCAATCCATCCATATTCTCATGCATCTCTTCTCAAATTGCATTCAAAATATCTCCAAATTTGCATGTCGTTCATTTTATATTCAAAATTTGTTCATGTCTTTCTTTTGAATCCATCACTATTCTCATGCATCTCTTCTCAAATCGCATTCAAAATATCTTGAAATTTACATGTCGCTCATTTTATATTCATTTTACATACTATATACTTTAATCGTGGGGGGGTTCTCTTTTTTTCTTGAACCATTCACTATACACTTCGTCGAAACGACGAAGTCCTGTTTTGAAAAAATAAGTTACTTACGAGATTTAAAATAACACCAAATTTATGAGGGCCGCAAAAAAAAAAAAAATTTGCTAATATTCTTTAATTGCTAATATGTAAA
Organism: Philornis downsi; assembly: GCA_019455685.1. Lineage (NCBI taxonomy): Eukaryota > Metazoa > Arthropoda > Insecta > Diptera > Muscidae > Philornis > Philornis downsi. Next base: position 240,825 of record JAHXMU010000651.1, on the reverse strand, counting down.
TGTGTGTGGGTGAATTTCAACACATTCACATCAATTTCATGCTGACAATTTTTCGATTAAACTATGATCACAGTTGTATCTGAAGTGTGGAATCATTCCATTAACAATTCCAAATCAAGATCGTGATAGATGAAAGTACCTAATTGTCCCTAAAACCAAACTCCACTATTTATATTATTTTTATCGATGAAATTCCATATAGAAAACTGAAATCAAACCAAGTTAATTAAATATTTTAAAAGCATTTTAAAGTCACATGCATAGGTTTCGGTTTATGAAATATTTCAAATTCATACATTTTCAGAAATTGCATTAAATTGCTTTATTCTGTCAGGAATTTAAAGCACGTTAGAATCCAAAAATCGTACAAAAATCTACCATCTAAATTTTAATTTGGATATTATTATTATTATTATTATTATATTCCATTTTGTCGTTTTCCGAATCGCATTGCAGTATAAAAGAGATTACATAAAATTAATGCATTTCGTTTTAATACAAAATTTTTACCAAATTGAAGGCGTAGAACTTTTTTTCGAAATTTTAAAAATAATATCTAACAGACTTTGGTCATCTTTGGAAAACTATTCCCAGTTTAAAGATCACCATAGCTGAGATATTAAAAGTTCAATCTCAAATCACTGACAAACAAAATAGTGCTCTGTACTGAGTTATTTGAGAAGAGTCAAAAAGAGTTCAAACCTAATGCAATGCAGAGGTACACCTTGCCTTTAGGCAAGACTACATAAAATCAACGCATTTCGTTTTAATACAAAATTTCTACCAAATTGAATAGGCATAGAGCTTTTTTCGAAATTCTAAAGATAATATCTCCAAGACTTTGGTCACTTTTGGAAAACTATTTCCAGTTTAAAGATCGCCACAGATGAGTTATTAAAAGTTCAGTCTGAAATCACTAACAAACAAAATAGTGCTCTGTGCTGAGTTATTTGAGAATAGTCAAAAAAAGTTCAAACCTAATACAATGCAAAAAGGAAAGCTTGCCTTTAGGCGCAATTAATCTATTTCACTGTACAAATGAGCATTTTTTTTATATTTACTGCAACAATTTGGTGTCGTTTTGATTCAAATCGTTGAAATTTACCATTGCTTAAAATAAAGTTGAACTTCTTAAAGGTGAAAGTCTAGGTTAAGGCAGATTGAATCAAGTAATTGAGTTTAAGATAATAACTTATCACTCAGAAATAATAAACGTACTTGCTCGAAACGTGTGGCATACTTTTAGACACTGTATACATCTTGCACGCCTGAACCTACAGAGACGGGGCAAAACAGGTGCGGTTAGACTATATCATCAAACATAGCAGATATCTTGCATGTTTGAACCTTTAGGAACTATGTAGCTGAGACGTAAAATAATAAATTCATACATTTGGTGAAATATATTTCGTAAATTTTGCTAAACAATATCATCAATACACTGTTATTATGTTTTGATGAGGAGGAAAATTCTATGCTCAGAAAATGTAGTTATTCCAATTTAATGTAGTTATTCCAATGCAATTTGTCACTGCATCTAATTTAAATTGAACCACAAACTGTTTAGAGCCTCAAATGATCGTAGAAGACCCAAAGAAAAGCTAACGGTGTTCATTATTTTCTGCAATTCGAAATCATCGCCGATGAATGTTGATTTTATAAATATTATGAAAACAAATACGGGAATTTGATCATAATATCTGTCAAGTAATGTTCATCAAATTTATGAACATTTTCGTTAAATTGATCAAAATTAAATATCTCGTAAATGTCTTCGCTAAGTGGGTAATTGCTTACACGGTATTACCTTAATTTTTTTAGGGAGAACTATTAAAATATAAAAATATAAAAATATTTTAGCTAATTTCTTAATCTTTATAAGAAAGAAATAATGTGAATATTTGAGTAGAATTTTGCCCCTTTCAAGTAGAACATTGTAGTAGAAGAGCTTTGGTTTTTTGAGAGTAGCCTTTTCCAAATGTACAAAAGAAACACCCCCCCATTTGCACCCATAACATCATACTACAGTGCATATTTTCCAATCTCCCAACATTACATTTATCCGCTTTTAAAGTACAATTGTAGCTAAGAAAGTTTTGAAATTCATCTGAAAAAAAATCAACTTAAATAAATTGTACTCAATGTCTGTATGTTTTGTTAACATTCCAGGCCTACGCCTAAGACTACACTCTAATACAGCCGAATATTGGGTGTAAATACTAACTATATAAAAGAGGAGCATACTCAAAATAAAAATCTTTAAAGAAATGTTTTAAAAAATAAATGTGAAGAGAAAAAGTAATGCAAACATTTTATTATGAATTTTAGTTTTATTCAAATTTTAAGCAAAAGAAAATTGTTGCCCTTGCTAACAGTCAATGTCGTTTTTATAAACTCTGTTTCTAGGAACTGATGATGAATGCCAAGAATACGATTATTTGGGCGCATGGGGACCCCGTTTCGACAAATTGGCCAATATGTATGGGCCCGAGGCAAATAATCACACCGATTTAGAGTTGTAAGTGCAGTTAGTGTAAAGAGGAAACTAAGGCCAACACAACACACACACACACACACACACACACACAACAAAACCACAAAGAACGAACATGGACAAGAAAACAATTACGTGAAACCAATCATTCTAAATCTCTATTACCATCTTCCAACCTACCATCTCCACCCCCGCACACCAAAAAAGAGACAAAGACACAAATGAAATCATGAAAAGAAAATGCAATTAAAACAAATTTGATTTCATTCTACACAAGCGCAATAACAAAAATTAACGAGGAAAAGGTAATTGAAGCAAGTGAAAAACTCAAAAACTATAAAAGAGATTGCTAAGCAAACTTTAGACAACCAAACAAACACTCACTCATACACGAAGAGAGCGCAAGAAGAGACCGCAGCGGAAATGAATATTAATGAAAACCGGAAACTAGAAAAGATAACCTTTTATGGAAAAAAAACAACACTACCAAAGATAAAAAGTCTTGTGAAAGACAAAAAACAAACGAAACATAAAGCAAACTAGCGGAAGCTGCGAACAATTCCTCTAGAGAAGCATAAACAAAGCAAAAAAAAAAAAAAACAAAAAACTACATTTCAAAACAAAATTGAAAGGAAAATAAATTCTAAATCGTTAAGGATAACCACAGCAACAACAAATCCCAAATACATTTGTAAAATACTATACTCACACACATACATACGGACATGCATCATTTACATTAACAACCTACATACAAACATTCATTTTAGTATTTAGTTTCGAAAATGAAAGTAAACAAAAAAACAACAACAAAACCACGAAAACTTATGTTTAGTATGAATAATTAAATAATTAATTAATATAACGAACATAAGAAAAACACATACATACACACAACCACACACACAGACAAGTGTAAAACCAAAGTATCTACTTTATAAGTAATAAAATTAATAATAACAAGTAATTAATACTAAAGCAAACTCGTATAGCTTAAGTGGAAAACTTTTGTACATTTTTTATGTTTAGTATGGAAATAAATTATTTATAAATATTTTTAATAAGTTGGACAAAAATATTACGAAACCAGTCGATCTTAAGTGTTTCTTATTTGAATTTTAACTTTAGTTGGTTTTCTTTCGATTGATGGAATGATTTAAAATTTAACGTCCGAAGCAACGATTTTTTATACTGATTCAGGAAATACATGAAAACTTTCATTAACAAAATACAAATACAACATCCCCAAGGGGAAAACTGTGAACGATATCACTTCAAAATTCGTAAAAATTAAAAACATCGATTTGAAAATGCTATAAACAAAATAGAATACAACATCCCCCAGAGGAAAGCTGTGAACGATATCACTTCAAAATTCGTAAAAATTAAAAACATCTATTTGAAAATGCTATAAAATGTTTCCTTGATTGAATTCGTGTAAAACAAATTAAAACGATTTATAATATTTTCTTTTGATATAGTACAGTATTATGACGATAAATTGGCTTTTCGATTGAAACGTGTATTTTAAAATATATTTACACCTATTTAAAATATATACTTTTAAATATTCGGTTAAGCCGTTTTTTAGTCGGTTAAATAGTTATTCCAAAAATGCAAAATCATAAGCTATTTAGCTTGCATTTTTGATGAAGTGTAGTCTGTAATCTAAACACTTTCAATTCCAAACGTTTTTAAATAGATATCTCTATGACATTTTACATTTCTGGAGAATCATTTTTTTTTTTTTTAAATCATTTCTCTTTTTTTTCTAAATCCAATTACACCTAAGGCGCCGACTTGCAAATTTTCAGAAACCAAACCTATTTAGTTAAATAGTATCCAAGATAGATCCACATAAAAGCGCACTATCAACTTAAAAACCCACAATTTTTTTAGTAAAAAAAACTCTTCAATGTAGCTTTTTCGTTTTTAAAGTTAATTTCCTTAAACTCATGTCAGAAACTCATTTCATTCAAAATTGTTTTCTTCTTATTCTCATTCTTATTGAATGTTAGAAAACAGAGTTTTTGGGGAAATGTATTTTGCGATGAATACGAGATATTTTGTAGACTCCATTCAATACTCGAGAGAATAATCAAAATGCGCCTGAAATCATGCTATGCCCTTACACCAACAGAGATTGGTATTGAATTCTTATTTGAACCTAACGACTGAATACTTCATCTTTGGAGCCCATAGAGCATAAAAGAACAGCATACTTTTAAGCGCCTTTGAATAATCGCGGTGAAGAAATTTGTGACTTTGTAAGTTCCAAGGTACGGAAGGTGAAGGATAAGACAACAAATATTTGGATCTAGACAGATTAGACGGGTGTTACCATCTTTTATTCTATGGTGAAATTGAAATAAGAGAAAATTATGGCTATAAACATACTAAAAAAAGGGAAATATGACCAAAAAACTAAAATAAATGAAAAGAAGCTAAGTGTATATCAAATCCAATTTCGCCCAAGTTAGACAATAATCTCATTTTGAATATAGCATAAAGGGGTTTAATAAATAAAACTATTCGAAATGACTTTATAAAGTCATAAAGTCAATACAAAAAATGCAAATCTTAAGACAAACCGAAAATTTCTATATACTAAAATCATAACTTTTGCCTCTTAAAATGTCCTTTCTTTGGCCCAAATGATAATTTTGATCTAGCAAAATCGACCAACTATGTCATGTCTGATTTTTGACATTTTGATTCAAGTCCACGCTAGATAGGTATAATAACAGACGAAAATATCTGTTAGCACGTTGGTGCAGCATAATTCCAGGCGCATGTTAATAATATCATCAAGCATTACAGATATTTGGATCGATCATACGAAAAGTTTGGGAAGAGAAAATTGAATATTCTGCTATTAATACCATGGCAAAACCCGCTCCTTTCGTTCGCCACATAATTATGTGCTTTGGCATGGTAATTTCAAGTAATTTAAAGTTAAGCATTAAAATTCATATTAAAATTCAGAGGATTTACAGGCCAATTGCACAATTTAAACCAACAATTCAAATGTTCTTCTTAACAGCATCGTTGCAACGCTTTAAAGTGAACTCACTGCACAGAAAAAATCATTATTATTGGTAGGAGAGAGATATTTCTACAAATTTTGGGTAACTACTGGAACTATAAAGAGTAGAGAGCCATATATCCGGTTCGAAAGCATTCATAGTTCTAGAAATAGTTTCTGTTGATTGTCGTCATATTGACTCGTACTCGTTCGACCCAATTCTAACTATATAATTTGGCTTTTACACAACTATATAACTTGGCTTGCTCTCTATACACTCTGCATAAGTTCGTGCGTTCAAAATTTTTCCCGAAAGTATTTAACATGAACGGAATGTTACTTTTCGCCTAGAGAGTACGTGAAATACAGACACTAATCATAGCCCCGTCGACTCTAGATGTACTCCAAAGTATAAAGTATTGACTAGGAGTTTGATGTCGCTTTGGTTCAAGTTAATGGTCTTTACCTGCCATCTTCTTCTAGAAATATCCTTCTATGAGCGGCGATCACCTGTGTCTAATAAATATTTTAAGTAACCGAGTAAAAGCTTCTCAAACTGCCATTAAGCAATATGTGCCTTTTGGCGAATCTATAATTAAACGCGTGTAGGCTAACCCAATATTAGAAATTTTAACATATCCTACTCATGCGACGCAAGGCATTCATTTTTTATGGGACCATATCTCGTCCCTAAAGCAAACCCCATCCACGAAGACCCTTTGAACGACTGCCCTACAAATAAGAGAGTTGAAAGTTCTGGTGCAAATTGATCCCTTATTTCGAAAATGTACTCATAATTATTATGAAAGAGTATATCAAACACGAATTTTATGCTTTCGATTTTGCGAAACAAAGAAGTGACATCTTTCCCATTTTCCTCATATTTCTCCACCCGACACATTCCCCTCAGTATCGTTTTAAGAACCCAAATATATAAACATTTTATACAGAAAACGATGAGACACAGGAATTGAGTTTACACAAAACTGAAAAACTGAAATTCAGAACACAAATATTTTCAGAACCAGAACAACTAAACGACAACCCCATGAAAAATATGTTATTTAGGGAATATAAACATTACAAGTGAAATAAGGCAACAGAAAATATAATTAATAACAGTAAATATAATAATATTGTTATCGTACAACCAAACTCATAAAACGAATTGTTATCATTACAAGCCGTTACTCTATAACACCCAACAATAGTTTCTTTTTTTGCAAATTAATCACCTTAACAAATTTAACATTATTTCCATTATTTTTTTTTTTTTTTTTTTTTTTTTACGAATATAGACATTCATTGATCGCTCCAATCTCACTCCATATAATGATAAATATCTCACGATATTTATCAACACAAAGAAAAAATCGTCATTATTATTGAATTACAAAAGAAACCATATAACACTTTTTTATAAGGCAATTATTACTATGATTATTATTATTATTATTAAACATAATAAATGATATTATTAAATTAATTATATATTATTAAAATATAAAAAAAATATATATATACTACTTATATATTTAAACGAAAAAATGGAAAACCAGAAAATTAATTCAATTTTACAAGTAAAAAACAAAAATTATAAACATGTAATGAATACCCAAAGACTGTTTTCGTTCCATCATTATTATAAAGGATAACCAAATGAATAAATAATGTTAAATTAAATCATGATGATTTATTAAGACACTTTCTATTTCTCTCTAAACAACACATCAAGGACACCCATAAAAATTCATTAACATCCAAAAGAAAAAAAAATTAAAATAATAATAATGACAACAAATATATAAATATTAAAACGCATGTTTTTCCATTGAAACGTACTTGTGACGGCAAAAATTAAGACATAAGGATTTAAAAGAATAACTGTTTACACATTTTATGATGAAGTTTAAAAAAGAAGAAATTCAAATGCACAAAATTTTAGAATTTCTGTGCAGGACACATCTGACATGTCCACCTGTGCAGCATTCATTCGAAGGTAAGCCATATTGATTATACCCCATAGAGGCTACATGACTATAGAGAAATCATCCCTATTTGGGATCCAAAAACTAAAATGTTCGACTAGTAGGTTCCAGCTGATTTTTGCTCTTTGATAAAGTTTGATAGCATTTTGGTTCAAATCCTAGCTATTTATCGCTTGTCAGCCATATGAAATCAATGGCAGTGTCCTCTATAATAACACCATTGCATGCTTTCAGGCGTAATATAAATCTTGCCCTCAAGAATTTAGGACATTTGGTTTGCCCGACCCTGTGGAGAGCTACTTAGGTTAAGGAGTTCGTTTCTCTTTTTAAATCTAGCTGATTTTTGCTCTTTGATAAAGTTTGATAGCATTTTGGTTCAAATCCTAGCTATTTACCGTTTGTCACCCATATGAAATCAATTGCAATGACCTATATAATAACACTATTGCATGCTTTCAGGCGTAATATAAATCTTGCTCTCAAAAATGTAGGACATTTAGTTTGCCCGACCCTATGGAGAGCTACTTAGGTTAGGGAGTTCGTTTCTCTTTTTAAATTCTCTTCTACGATATACACACTAAATATCAGCCAAAACAAAGTTTCCAACGTTACATAATATCCAAACGATTTTACAATTTTGAAAATACGCTCACATGTGGTGCAGAAAATCAGGGGCAAGAATTCAAAATCCTTTAAAAAATCTGTCTAGTCAACCGATCTTTGGAGAGAAGATGCAACACAACATAAACTTCAAAAGTAGTCAAAATTACATGCTGAATAAACTATGTAAACTGGGCAGAGAGATTGAGATAGGTTAGTCTGAACAAAGCGAATTTAAATTGTTTATTGCGAATTAGAGGCATTCCTACCGTATTCTTGGGAAGACTTTACATGAAACCGCATTTATGAAAGCAGAAGGAAAAGCCTCGCTCTCCCATGATACGCTGAGCAATTTGGGAACCATAGCGCGAGGCTTATAGAACATATTCGGCTCGGAAATACAGCTTACAGCCTGTAGGACGATTTTGAATTCCGTAACTTGGAATTTGTAAAATATCAAAAAAAAAAAAAAAAAATCATAGCAATAAAAGAAACAAATGCAGTGTATTCGATAGATTTTTGGTCATTATCTTCCCTTACTTCATACAAGAACTCGTCAACAAAACAAATTTTCATCTTCAACAACTTACATAATTTTCATTTCCCCAAATTTTGGGGCCAATCAAAATATTTGGCAACAGTATAACAGCTTTATGTAATCGCCGATATAAAATCTCTTATCTTGATTACGATGAGATGAGATCGATTCGATGGCAAATGAGATGACCAAGAAATTTATCATATATTAACTACTTCTAGATTAGTGTGGACTTAGGTTAGTGTGGAATCGACTGAGGTTAGTGTGGAATGTCTATGTAGGCAGTTCAATTAAATGGCTGATATTAAATTATATCCAAAATCTATATATCTTTATGTAAAAGCTGAAACAAAATATCTATACGGAACTGACTTAATTATCATAATAATATATTACAATAGAAGATACTCTTTGTAAGTGACATATATATAATATCAAAGACGATTATAGACGATTTTAAATGACTTCATTATAAACATAAATGGTTTTTTTAATTTTTGCCCTTTCGGTTATAATTTCAAACCAGACATGGAGTTGCTCGAGAGACATTAAAGCCCTCTGTTTTGAATTGAAATTGATCGCACAAAAGGCTAACTAACGCCCTTCGAAGAGAAGCTTTCATGTCTTTTGTGAGGTTCCCGTATAAGATACGTTTTGTTTGTTTTTTATAAACGCTGTTTATGTTCATGAGTTCGATTCGAACATATTTATTAGACACTCGGTAAGTTCTAGCAATTTGCGAAGAAATTATTTAATTTCACCACAAAGTATGTTGTGCGACTTTAGCTAATATATAATCAAATTTATTTCCTAAGACCTACACTGAGATCGTTCACGAGAAAATTTTTATATAACAATAATTTCTAATGCAGTAAAGTTTCTTCCTAAAACCTGTGATGTTTTCCGGCTAGAAAACAATACATACTAAATAAATATAAACAATATATAAATGCTGAAACCAGTTCTTATAGTAAACATTTCATTAGAGATATCTGAAAAATTCATCTATCCATTTGGATGAAAAAAATTTTATTAAAAAACAGCAAGTCAGAAATATTGAAACAAATGCTTTCACATGACAAAGAGTTTGAATCAGCCTCATTAAGTCTGAGACGAATTGTTGTTAGACAAAAATTAAGAAAGAAATTTAAATTTAAAATTCGAGTTTAAATCGAACAAATCTTTCTCATTTTTCGCCTTCAAACGTAAAGATTAGTGAAAGAGGAAAGACGGGAGATAACAAAATGAAAGCTTATAGATTCTCAGTCAATTTTGTGGATTTACTTCAACTAAATAGTATGATAAATATAATGCTATTGAGCCAAAATGTATTCAAACTCAAAAAAGGTATATCTGCTTGCAATTATTAGTTATAAACTTTATGATGTGTAAATGTGTGAAATAACTATATTATTCTCCTGTATGGTTCATGCAGATTCTTCTTTTTTGTAGACATTTTATGTGTTCCATTTATTTATGTGTTATTTACTATTTACTAGCTATATGAAGCCAATATCCACATCTTCCACGGCATAGCTTAAATTATTTTATCAAACACAAATACTGAATTTAGTTTGCTCGAACATATCGAGAGTATCTGAAGTAAGAAAGATGAAATTTCTGTGTCATTCCCCTCTTTAATACGGATAAATAGTGATTATAAGATTTACAAATTTCAAATAAATTTCAGAAAATTAAATGTTTCCAACGTTGTTGATGCAATGATTTATATTACTTCCGAAAAGGAGCTATGCTTTTGTTTTAGCAGATATTCTAGCCGAATGCCATTTTTTAGCTATTACGGGGATGATGACACACTAACAGGCCGATCAGACAAATTTAACCTTATTTCCTTAAATTTCTATACTAATCAATGTTAATTTTAGCAAATGGGATTAAATTTTTCAAACCAATCTGCTAATATGACATTCCTTTTAAATGGTAAATTGCATGGGCTTAAAGCAATATGAGAGCAAACAGTTTTCCTTTTGAATCTAAGAGGGAATTGCCAGGATTATGATATGGGTTAATTTCCTTGCAAATCGTTTTTCCTATAAAGGCTTAATTTCATTGTGGTAGATTCAATTTTTTTCATACTAAAAGTAGTTCTATATTTGTCGGTTCCAGTCTAAGCTATTGATCATTTCTTAGCCTTAACTTTAGGTAGCATAAAACCGCAACATGCTTTTCAGCGTAGTTAAATCATTTTATCAAACATAGAAACATGAAGACATTCTGTGTGCCCAAAGCATAGAAAAGAATAGAATACAGAATTTGACACTGCCAACTCAGATAGTATCCGGAGGCTCGAGCGAACCTCGAATATCTCCAATGTTCGATGCAACGATATTACGCCTAAAAGTATGCTGTGGTGTTATTGTATATAACCGTCGACTTCTTATAGCTAATAAATGGTAAATAGCATGAACAGGAACTAAAACAACGTCAAACTTTGTCAGAGAAAAAAAAATCTGATTCGGTCCAAAAGCGAATTAAAATCTATACATTATTCTTCTCTATTGGTCAAACCTATATAGGGAATGTGGGAAAAAGGAACAAAAACTATATCAGTTATAGGCTCTATGGTTGCTATTTTCTGAACATGATATAAAGGCAGGACAACACTATGATCATATAGGTATAATGAAATTCAAAACTGCGAAATAAAAATTTTGCAAATTCAGCAAGTGAGAATTCATTATAAAGCAGCCTATCAGCAATGATGTTACTCGGCAATTGTCTCCGTCTCTTGGGATAAAACTTTACAATTAATATGCTCCTTAGATAAATGTTCACTTTGATTTGAGGAAAAATCACTCAGTTAATCGGTTGTCATGTTAGATTAATCGGCTGTTCCAATCACCACTGAATAAAAGACGGTCTTAAACCAAATGCTGCATTAAAGACTACTCTGTATTACTCATGAAACGTAGATACAGATCGTCTTTGCTGTAGTTTTCATAATGAAAAGGTTTTAGTACATTTTAAATAATGCCGCAACAATTATAATGTTTATTGTAATTGCCTCAAGCTGAAACCGCAACAGCCAACTACATGGAAATAATTAGTGGAAATATTCTGTTGGAGAAAATTAAAGGCAACCAACGTTGCAACTGATTACCTGTTTGAATTAATAACATACTACGCGAAATTTCATGAAAACGTAACTTAATTAATGCAGCCAATTTTTCAACTTCCACAAACTTAATCGTAAAACGAAGGTGTGTTATTTTTTGTGCAGCAGATCTGGTATTGGCATTACGAAATGATGATGTGTTATTATATAAAACAGAAAACCACAATTTTAATTATTATTGTTTTTCTTTTTTTTTTTTCTAAAAATAAAATTTTAAATTGAAGTCATCCAAACGGAATGAGAGAATAATAATTCCATGGAAAAATAACGAAACAAATTACAAGCTATTAAACCAAAATTATCAAACCAGTCGTGCAGAAAAATCCAACAAGAATTCAATAAAACTAAAAACATTAAAAAAACGAGTCTCATCATCTACTAAGGAAGTATTTATGTGGCGTAGAAAGCATTAAATCACCCACTCACTCACTCCCCAAGCCCCACACACTCACTCACACATCTACAATACACCTACATACATATTTAATTAAATCAAACCTTGAACTATAAAACAACAATTAGCAATAAATACAATTGAAATTAAATTTATAAAAGAAAGAAAACGAAATTCTGAGATGGAACAGTGGAAAGAGAAGAATTAAAAGAAATTTATTATTATTATAAAGTAAAGTAAAGTAAATAAATAAATAAACATACTTTTTTAGAAAGAACTTAGTGCAATTCATTGAGAGAAATAACAAAAAAAAAAAACAAGAAAATATTATTATTATTAATAATTATAATAGAAAACTAAAACAGCAAAGAAAACAAAAAACGAAAACAAAATGAAATTTCATTTGTAAATACATTTTTAGCACGTAATAAAGTAGTAAAAGAAGGCATATGCAAATAAAAACAATTATAATAAATTCCACAAAAAGTGTCATTAAGTCATAAAATATTAACAAAAAGAAATCACAGAGAAAACTAAACAAAGCAAAATAAAAAGAATAAACTTAATTATATAGTTTATAACAAGAAAAACCGAAACAGACACCCATATACATATTAACAATGACAGAGAAAACCTAATTATCTAAAAAAAAAAAGAAAACCAAAATTGAGGAAAAACAAAACTAAATTATATTTAAAGGATTTTTTTAAGACACATTTAACATTATCAATTGGAAGGGATGAACACAAAGTAATGCGAACAACATTTAATAATAATTATATTTGCGTAAAACAAAGAAAAATTCCCAAAAAAAAGATAAGAAATCCACAAGAAAACATTAAACTATAATTTATAATAATAATGATAATTACGAGAAAAAGAAACAGTATTTGTATGTTTTATTTAAAAACTAAACGTGAAACAGAAACAGAAAAAAACAACAACAACATTTATTTAGAGATGTAAGTGTAAATTCGTAAACAAAACACAACAAAAACGATGTCCTAGAATGTCCTTTACGTAAAGAGAAAAGAAAACAAACGTGAGAAGTAATATGAAAGCCTAACTTGAAAGAAATAAATAAAAAAGAGAAAAACACATATGAAATGTTAAACAAAACGAAAAATTACTATCTTGTTTTATTTCCTTAACGAAACGTGGAATATGTCGCTCTGATATCGGTTGTGAGTATTACTTCAAAGTTTAAAAGGATCTCAGCGGGATTTGAGCAATTTCTTGATGTCTGGTTCGGCAGGAACGGGTTCACTTCTGACATATATTTACCTCAAGAGATTTATAAAAGTATAAAAAAATAGCGGGGATTAGCTTTCGTTTCCAAAGTTTATTAGAGATTATACCTTGAATCAAATACAGGATTATGTGTGCAGGCAAACTCGTCTTACACGTATAGGGGGAGTATCCGAACTGACTTGATCAAATGAAATAAATTCTCTAACAGCTCAGTCAACTTAAAGTTTACTCTAAAGCACTCAATCTCATTACAATTGAGAACTTTACATGTAAACGTCTCAATTGCAGTGGAGATGATAAAGTTAGGATTTATATCTTAGAATTTGCAAACGTGGGTTCTGGGCATAAACACTTTATGTATGTCGTATTGGTTCAAGTCACAGAATTTAAAATACGCTACAGCATAGAGCTAATAATTACAAGAGAAACCATTTGGTATTGTGAATTGTGGAATATAACTATAACTGTGGAATAACTACAAACAATGGGCCGGCCAGTCCTTTCACTCATGTCGCAATGGTATTCCGAATTATTTTTCTCAAATCGGATAAAAATTGCAAAAAGAGAAAAGTCAATTTGTTCACACTGCAATTGTTGCCATTTATTTGTTACTATTTCTTATTTATCTTTTATATTGGGTTATTCGGAAAGTTTGTTCGGTTAATTTGGTAGTTCACTATACGTCCTTCGAACAACATA
>JAHXMU010000651.1:195437-226690 GCA_019455685.1 Philornis downsi | reverse complement strand
ATTGTTTACTTGTGTTTTTGTTCTAGTCGTGCGTGGTTATAGTGTTTTAAAAAAAATTTTAAAAAGTGGAAAAAAATGAGCGAAAAAGCGTTTTAGGCATATTATGATGCATTATTTTCGAAAAGGAAAAACTACTGCTGAAGCCGGCTGGAAACTAAGGATTGTTTATGAAAAAAAACCAACCAAATGAAAGAACTTGCCCGAAATTATTAAAAAGATTTTCAACGGGTGACTTCTACGTAACGGACACTCTCAGATCAAGACGACCAATAGATTGTTTCCGAGAAGCTGAGAGGTTTAATTATTGTTAATCCCCGTGCAACAGTTAGGGAAATATCTGTAATAATCAAAAAAAATCAGTCTCAACCGTTCACAGGGCCATAAAAGAGCTCGAATTTGTGAACAATCTCGATGTGTGAGTACCTCACTCTCTCACCGAGCCCTCGCACCGACTTGAGAACCCCCGTTAGAAACTGTTAGAGCTTGGGTGGGAAGCTCCACCTCACCAACCGTACTCCTGAGATCTCGCCCCGTTTGACTATCACTTATTTCGTAGCCCGAGCAACCACTTGAATGTTCTGAATTCCCATAACGACGAGGAAGTGCAAAATCGAATTAAACTCTTTTTTTCAGAAAAACCTGTCTCACTTTCATGAGAGAAGATTTAAAAAGCTCCCGGACGGGTGGGAAGAAGTTATTAAAAAAGGGGGAGATTGTATAATAGATTAAAATAATTATTTTCTTGTATAGGGTGGCGCATAAGTAATGCTAAGATGTGATCAGTGTATATACTTTTTGTTTAAGTCTTTCTTTTCCTCTCTTTACAGAATTAACTAAATAATACTTAAGAAATTTTTGGTGGAAATGCTGAGCACAGAACAGAGAACCAAAGTTGCTCAATTTTACTTTGAAGGTCACCAGCATTCGATTATTGAGATCATATCGAGATTTTTTTCATGTTCGAAATGCTCCTAACACTCCAGCAATTTACCGATTGGTTCAGCGTTTTGTGCAACAAGGGGCTATCTGTGATCTTCGAAATGAAGTTAACAGACTGAATATTAGGGTTCCGGAAGAACTATAGTAAATCCACTTAATAAAGCGGATAAGTTTTGCGATTTACAGCTAAAATGCAACCAAAATTATCCCTTTTTGAAACGTATTGTCATTGGAGATGAGAAATGGATTCTTTGCAGCAGAGTAATGCAAAAGTGATTCTAGTCCAAGAAAAAGTAACTTCGTCAAAAACTGGGTTACGCCAAAAAAAAAGAGGGTTATGTTGTTAATTTAATAGGATTTTAACGGAGTGATTTACTCTAAACAGACCGTAAATTCGTGGGTCATTGCCAATAATTGATGAAATATTGAAAGAAAAAGGTACTCAATTGGTAAACGCAAAGGCGTGATTTTCCATCATGGCAATGCCTGACTCTTCTTTGCAGATTCGGCAAAAACTATTGGATCTCAGATGGGGGTTGAACCCACATTCACCTTATAATCATGATCTAGCACTTTTGGAATTTCTTTTCGGATTCTTAGCTTCTTTCAATACATATGGGAACCTGAAAAATAAGAGTTTTTCCCAGCATTTCGTCCAATCTAGTATCAAAAATTTGCGCGAATGATGGCAAACGGTCATTGAACAAGTTGGCACTCAAAAAAAAATTCTTTGTTGGCAATCCAACGTTTTAACTTGCTGTTGGCTCCTAAAGCTAATATTCGGCTAGAAGGACGAAGCAGATGTTTCTTGTTCCATCGATTTCGACGCATAGAGGGGACTAATGTAGAGATTTCAACTCGTTCATAGACTTGCCTATAATATGATTTTGTTTCAAGTCCATGCTATTTACCATTTATTAGTTATTTGAGACCAAATGCAATATACCCCACAATAAAATTGTAGCATGCTTTCAGGCGTAATATAAATCATTGGCTCAAACATTTGAGACATTTGGTTAGCTCGAACCTACGGAGAGTATTTGAGGTGAGCGAATTGACTTCTCTATGTTATTCGTCTCTATGATCTGAGATGATCGAGCTAAAATCTCTATACTATTCTTTTCTATGATAGCGATACATAATGTGGCAATAATCTACCTATAATTGGAGCGGATGTTGTTAATATCTACAACAAGAATTAGTTACTGAAAATATGCATAGCAGAGGGTGGGAGATTGCTTACTTTCGTCCCAAAAAAAATTTCTTACAATAAACTTTACCCCATAATCTTAATATCTCTTACTATTTGGAATTGAAGCAACTAGGATTAGCACTCATTGGCGTTTTTTCCCCAAATTAATAATCGAAAAATTCAAAGTTCTTTCGGTGCAATCAAAATTAATTTGATACATACCGCCACCTTGTAGTCATCGCAAACATTTGCTGTGCTATATAGATTAGTTTTAACGTCTTTTGCAAGTCTTTGCTGCTATTGTTGGCTCTCCACATAAATACATTGAACAGTTGAGTGGGATGATCTCAGATCGCAAGAGGTTGTTGTCTGTGATCAAAATGTTGACTGTTTTGCTATTATCGTTTACAAATGTATTCTTAGTGTTGTAGTACAACGGTAACAGCGGAACAGTCAACATTTTTATCACAGACAACAACCTGTTATGATCTGCAATACTGATGACAGGGATCATGACACGCAACCGATGTGTGTATTGCAGATTGTTTTTGAAACTGCCCGGCGAAATTCGTTTAACAATGAATTTGTACATCGTTTCCATCTGTCAGTTACCCATTTGAGAACACCTTTTTGGCTTTAAAATGTGCAATAGAACGTTTGAATAGTTTACGAAAATAATTCTTGTAAAATATAATTCTAAACCAACAGAAGTACATAAATGCTACACCTTTATTTGAATTCATGATTAATATCGGACAAGATTAACAATACTTTAATTGCTCTTAAAAAGGTGTACCTACACAGAGTTTTAAGAATTTGACTACGTTTATCTAGTGCAATAATGCTTGTTCACCTATTCCTACCAGACATTTCAAGTGGCGACTTTACCGCTGCGCGAGGTGACATTTGCATATTTTCCTAATCATATTTTCAATAATTCAACTTCAAATTACATTTCAATTTATTGTAGATCACAATCTCCCTCATTCACTGAAGTTTACGTCATGACAGAAATTTATTTCCTGAACAGTTCCATTTTATTACCCATAAAGAAATCGCATTTAGACTTAATCTCAATGCCATTCAAAAAGATTTACCAAACTAAATTTATGATGACATCTGTGCAGTTTTCTCGCATTTTTCTTCTGCTGACTTTGTTTGCAGAAAACTTTCAAAATTCCGCTGGAAACAATTTCTATAAAGCTTTT
Organism: Philornis downsi; assembly: GCA_019455685.1. Classification (NCBI taxonomy): domain Eukaryota; kingdom Metazoa; phylum Arthropoda; class Insecta; order Diptera; family Muscidae; genus Philornis; species Philornis downsi. The sequence goes on along the minus strand of JAHXMU010000651.1, from coordinate 223,351 downwards.
ACGTTGGTTTGACCCAAAAACTTTGTTTTATGCCTGGGAGGGAATCCCTCCGGAATTGCAGACAAAACTTTTTCAATCAGTTTAAATGGTAAATAAGCAACAATTATGTTTATAACTAACAATTCTTAGGTACAAGAATATAAACGCACAAATATGTAGCAAATACGAGGGAGGTCTGCATAGATGTAAATATATTGTTTTGCCAGTTTATTTTCGAAATTTGCAATACAGCTCCCTTATAATGTAATCAAATTGCTGTCCTTTGTTCCACAGCAAATCTAGATTTATTCAATTTAATCGGAATTGAAATATGATTTTCGAAATTAATGGAAAGCTTAAAGTTGGTTTTTACATACACATACACATACATGAACTTCTGCGGAAATTTAAAATCCGTTAAGTCTTTGGATATTCTAAATTTCCGCCAACGCTTTGGTTGCTGCTAACTGAACAACAACAGTGTCATTGGAGCATTGGGGTGGTATTTAGCGAATATGAGAGTTCATTGCATTCATGTCATCTCCACATTCCCTCCCTTCCTCTTTCTCATCGAAGGACTCACATCCTTCACTGCAGAAAAGGAAGAATAAACAATGTTGTTTTGCTCATAATCCAACAATTTCCTGGCTGCGTAAAAAAGGAAATAGTTTCGCATTTCAAATATGTAACTCAGCTACAATTTCAAAGCACTCCATGCCGCTTCCTCCTAACTTATTGCACCATCTCTACACCACCACACAGAGGGGAATATGTTGTTATAAATACGTACATGTTGTCTTGAAGATAAAGTAGCAATGATGTCTAAGTTTCGTATTCGGCAGACCTGAAGAAGTGGAGTGGCGGGACGAGCGAAAATACATAAACATTGAATGTAAATAAGTAAAAGTTAAGTTTAAAAGGAAACGCAAAGAAAATCATTGTTAACAAATGCATAGTGGTTTAAAACACTATCCTTGTTCACTCTGTTTTCGTGGGCATTTATCTCATTGCTGTGAGTTGTGCTGTAACAAATCGATGAAAACATAGCATTGTTTTTATCACAGAGGTTAAATTACTTACTAGAGAAACCATTTCTGCTCCAATAGATAGGCTCAAAGCAGATTTGCCTTGTTTAGTAGAGTTTGATAGAAGTTAGGTTCAAGTCAGTGCTATTTAGAGTTTGTCAGCCGTATAAAATCAATAGCAATACCCGTTGTAATAACACCATTGCGTGTTTTCAGGCGTAACAGAATTCTCCCCCTCAAACATTGGAGACATTTTGTTTAATTGAGAGTATAGAGATTAACTGAGATGAGAGAGTTGCTTTCTGTTGGTAATTAAACCTCAAAGGTTTTTATTCATCTTACAACACCATAAATAATACTTGGTACATTTTGACTTCGCAAAATAGCTTACAGATTTGGCGATCAATGTAATTTGATGGTTATTTGGAGAAAATTTTGCACATTTTTTACTCCCAAAATGGCCAGCACACCTTCCGCCTTGGAATGGGGGCACATTAAATTAGTCATTGCATTTAGAACAACTAGAAATATTTATATTTATCCACTTAAATGAGGCGCCAAGCATTCGTCTAACTCGAAAGGTGGATCAAAAAATTTTAAGGGGTCGGCACACTTCTAGAAAAAGCACGAAGAATGTTGATCAATTTGTTCTTGACGATCCAAAGTTTTCAAATCGCAAGCGTGCACGAGCTTTTGTAGTGTGTATAAACTATCATTACACCGCATTTTGCACAAAGACCTAAAGCTTCACCCCTACAAAATTCAGTTGGTGCACGAAATAAAGACCCAAAATGCCTTTCAAAGGCTCCACTCCGTAAACCAGGCAATTGGGATGAAACTCATTTCATCATCATCATCGTGATGATTTTATTTCATCTACATTATTATGGTGAGTTCAAAAAATATGAATTTTCATTTTTCTCAAAAAATATTTATTTATTCACCAATTTCATCATTGCAACCGGGTGCTACAGACCTATACGGTAGTAGAGGTGGTAAGATAGGCCTCACCTCCGCCAATGGGGATTATGGGCCATACTAGCATAATCAATTTGGTATCTCCTGGCTGACAATTGCGGTAGTAACACAATTGTCAGCCCTTTTTCCTAGATAGTCCAAGTTTTACTTGGCTATCTCAGGGGGGCGTTGGCAATCGCATTTTAATATCGCGGGTAAGGCCTTTACGGCAAGACTCACGTAAAACGCTTGTGAAATTCTTCTCACTACAAAAACATGACCCATGAGCGTCATTATTGTAGGTATAAAAAACTGTTTGTTACGAGTAGAGTATGAAAAATTAAACGAATTAAAAGGGAATTGAAGATTTAAGATAAAATAATAACTTTATAAAATAACAAATAATAGTTTAATAATAAATAATAGCTCAAATCGATATAATTTTTAAAACTACAGCCCAAGCCCACATTTGCCTTTAGTAATGACTTCTAATCGTGAGCAGTTACCCAGCATTGTGGCTGTTGTGCACATGTCCTTGCTTATTTCTCATTCCCCAAGGCGATGGGGGCGGGTTACACATAGGCGGATGATTACGAATTATGGCGAAAAATTGTACCAAATTTCACTCCGTCAATCTATTTTTATCTTGTTGCTCCGAATTCTTTACTACCCCCATAAAAGTTTACATAATTAATGTTTTCTTCAGATGCCACATATTGCAAACCACAGTGCATCGACTGCTACATTAACAAATAAAAAGCAAGAAAAATTTGTTGAAAAGATTTTCTTGTTGATTTCCGCTTCAAGTTTGAACAGTTTTCACTGCGCTCATATTGAGTTACACATAAATACAAATATCCATACAAATATGTATGAATTCATAAGTTGTCTGGAAAAAAAGAAAAACGAATACATTTACTCATTTTCCTCCACAAACACTCAATACACTGCACCGTACCGCCTTCACCCACAGACACACTTAGAAGATTTTATAATGTTACAAACGCTGATAGGAAATAAATATCAGTTTATAAGCTTAAAGAAAAACAAAATTACTGTATTCGTATATGGATGGGAAGTTGCACAAAACTCCCTCCATGTCATACATCCATAAACATATTGGTGTGCAAACAACCGCAAGTTTATATGTGTGTGTTTCTGTGGCCACCAAAAACAAAAACAAAAAAAAACACCAAAAAACTTGTGTGATTGGTTGTCCTTGCTGCTTTGTATGCTTCCTTGGCGACAAGAACCCACAACATTACAATTATATAGCTCCCAAATGAGAAATAATTCAAAGATGGAATTACATGTATTCTTAACAAAAGTTTTATTCATATGTGCAAACAAAATAAAAGGACGATATATAACAAAAACCGATAATTTTAGAAGTGAAATGAAATGTTGGGGGGTTAGAAAAAAAAACAACACTTCAAATATTAAGTGGAAGTAAAGTCTGGATGTAAACATACACAATACAAGTGAATTCGAAAGCCAACTGAATATATAATGTGAAGAGTTTTGTTTGTAAAGGGTGTCCCCACAAGGACACAAGATTTAAATTTGGCGCCATTCGAAATCATTGTCATTGTTTGCCATTTGAACAATTGTTTTTGTTTGCTAGTAGAAGGTACGAGGTTAGTAAAAACGGAGCGCTACACGAATGAACAACGCATTATCATTGTGAAATTGTTTTAACAAAATGGTGAAAGTTTTGCGACTACAGTTCGAAAATTGCGATCAATTTGGGGTCACAATTATGCTCCAAAAGAGTCAACTGTAAAGAGAGTAATGGATAAATTTGCCAAAACTGGGTCTGTTAGTGATGTAAAGATAACAACGCGCCTTCGACCAGGTCGATCGACCAAAAATGTCGCAGCTGTACGTGATGATGTCGCTCAAACTCCATCCACCTCAATTCGACACCGAGCTCAGCAAATTGATGTCTCCAAATCCACTATGCAGCGAGTTTTGACGAAAGATTTGCATCTTCATGCATACAAAGTTCAATTGACTCAGGAACTGAAGCCAGCTGACCATGGTCAGCGAAGGGAGTTCGTTAATTGGGTATTGGAGAGACAACATGAAAATGCTGACTTTGCCGATATAAAATCATCTTCAGTGACGAGGCCCATTTCCATCTTAATGGCTTTGTCAACAGGCAGAATTACCGCATTTGGGGTGAGGAAAATCCTCGAGTGATTCACGAGAAGCAAATGCATCCTCAACACGTCACTATGTTGTGTGGATTTTGGGCTGGAGGAATCATTGGACCTCTTTTTATGAAAATGAGACATGTCAAGCGCAAACAGTCAATGGTGTTCGGTATCGTGAAATGATAACCAGTTTTTTCGTGCCTAGAATTGAAGAAATGAATGTGGAGGGGATGTGGTTTCAACAAGACGGCACCACATGTCATACAGCCAGAGAAACAATTCAATTGCTGCATCAGTCATTTAAATCTTGCATTCTTGTTGGGACACCCTTTATTTAGCTTTCGTAATTTGAAACTAAATATATGATGTAATTCATCGCAGATGATCACCTATATTTATTTTCGTTCCAGTAATTCTTATAAAGAAGGCAAATCTTTCCAGTAGTACGAGTGGGCTAACAAAAAATACAGTAAACTTAAACAAATGAAATTTGCCACACTAATAATTAGGTGCGTTTCATATTTATAAGGCCACCAATTTCTTTGTGTAACTGTATATTTTTACTTTTGTTCTTGCGATTATTCTGTTTTTAGCGTGTTTCACAATGTATTGTCAAGTTCAAATAATGAGTTTTTCGCTATTAACTTTAACAGTTTTTTTTTTATTTTTACGAAAAGAAATATCAAATTTGACGAATAACATTAAAAATTATAATTGGCATACTTAAAAACAAATTTATTTTAATTTGTGGCACAATTTCTATCCAAGACCCCTCAATTGCATTTTGAAGCTTTTGAACTACACTGAATTGGCGATTTTCTTTGTAGTTTGTTTTTTGTTATTTTGTTGGAAAATCCAGTCTCTATCCCCATTTTCTTCTAGAAACGGGATAATACTGTTTTCCAAAACTCGGATATAATCTGCATTTTTCATTCTTGAACATACAAACTCCAGCTTCGAACATCCTGCTGCTAAAAATGCTGTCCAAACCAAGACATTTCCACCTCTAAAATTTCGCTTGAAAAAGAATTTTGGCGATTTTGCACATAAAATTCCATTTGCAATACAAAATTTGAGACGAATTCTTTGTGCGATATTTTTATGCATTGCGAAAATCGTGAAATACGCTTGATGCGAACTAACAAGATTGACCACTATAAAAAAAAAACTAAACGACAGAGAGCAATTTAGCTCAAAGTAAGTCAAAAATATTTTGTTTTTGTTTCTTGTACATTTTTCACTTTTATAATTTTCTTAGAGCGAAATTGGCCTGATTTCCCTAACAATAAAAATTTGCCAATTTGTTATTCTACACCATTTTCAATTGAAATTCGAAGAATTCCAATTAAAATTCAAAAATTCTATTTGAAATTCGAAACACATCAATTGAAAATCAAAATTTCCATTTGAAATTCAAATGACATCAATTGGAATTAAAACGACGTCAATTGAAATTGAAAAGACATCAATTGAAATCCGAAACACATCAACTGAAATCCAAAACTCATCAATTGAAATTCAAAACAGATCAATTTAAGTGCAAAACACATCAATTGAAGTTCGAAAAATAATTGGTAGTTTTGACCGCAATACACTTCATTCAATAATGATGATAATGCGCTCAAACTGGAAAACTTAATAAAAAAAATTGTAGACGAAGAGATTTTATTACTAAAAAAATAAGGAGTTACAAATGTATTATAAGATTATAAGATAACATACAATAATAATATGGTAAATGTTAATATTAAAAATGGAATTTACACATTTTTCAACATTTTTACTATTTATATGTGACATAAAAGCTGTCGGTTTGACAGAAGTTTATTATGTACCAACTGGAATATTTTCCGAAGCCAATGCTATTTGGTGGAATGCTGTATAGCTCGGTAACAATCGCCTACGGTAATTGTATTCATCGCTTGGTCGACGATGCTCTCCACATATGTCAATCTTTGCTCTCTTATGTTTAGGCGGCTTGCTAAAGGAAGCCCCAAGTTCAATTTCACATATACTTTTATTTTGGCCCATATATTTTCGATGGGGTTCAACTGCGGAGAGTATGGAGACAATCTTAAAAGAATTGCTGGTGAAATATTGAAAATGTCTTTTAATTTGCTGTGACAAGGTGCTTTATCACAGAAAAGAACCAAATTTGTCCCAAAGAGTGTCCCAATGTTTCCCAACATCAAAATACATTCCCTAGTAATTCCTTGGCGTCAACCGCATACTCACTGTACACGCTAACCTATATTTTTTACATTTCAAGTGGCCAATATGGAACATCAATTGATGTGCTTCGAATTTCAAGTGATGTCTTTTGAATTTCAGTTGATGTGTTTTGAATTTCAATTGATGAGATTTGAATTTTAATTGATGAGTTTTGAAATTCAATTGATGTGTTTTGAATTTCAATTCATGAGTTTTGAATTTTGATTGATGAGTTTTGAATTTCAATTGATGTGTTTTGAATTTCAATTGATGTCTTTTGAATTTCAATTAACGTCTTTAGAATTTCAATTTGATTTTCAATGGATGTCATTTGAATTTCAAATGGAAATTTTGATTTTCAATTGATGTCTTTTGAATCTCAATTGGAATTTTTCGAATTCCAATTGGAAATGGTGTAATATAGAGTCCTGCACACGTTTGTTAAGAATTTCAAAAAAGAAAAAGTCAAGTAATACGATATATCTTCTCATCCAAGTTTGCAATCAATGTCAGAACTAGTTTTTGGCAAACAAAAATTTCCTCTTAACGAAGTGTAGCATATGGAAAAGAAAACTCTTAGAATTTCTCTTTTGAAATTGTGAATTTGGTTTTTGTGTAATCCAAGTTTTCCCATGTTTCTCCACAGACGTTGTCGTGCGAATAACTCATTTAAATGGCACAAAAGATTCCTATTTAATTTGAAAATTTGAGCACACAGTACGCGTACGTTTCTATTAGTTTATTGTCAATATTTAGAGAACATGCTAAGCATAAAATATTTTACAATGATTTACAAAAAAAAATGATTTATCTGGAATCAGTAAATCCCGCATATGTTCTATTTCCAAGCAGCCGGTAGTAATGGTGATGGCCTTCCTTAATTTCACCAAATCTATAAGATTTTCATTTTTCCAATTTCCTTTACTTGCCTGTTAGGTGGAAGACGCTGAACAACAGGAATGACATCAAACCAGGAAACTACTCATAAAAGTATCGACGAACGCATTTTAACTCTTCTTTTTATCCACAACGAAAATTGCATGAAATTCATGGCTATTGGAGGGGAATGGAGAAATGTTTATGGTTCATAAACGTCAAGAAATCTATAAATTTTTCATAGGAATCATTTATTTCGGTTAAAGTTGCTGATGGAATTTGTGTGTAAAAGGGAGATCATAGACTATAAATCTGAATATTTTTCAATAAAAGGAAGAGAAGCTCTAACGAAATGTGTACTTTTGCAGGAATTATGAAAAACAAGCAAAAGGATGAGCGGGATTGTATGCAATAAAAATGCCAATAAACAGTTACACACAACAGCTGACATAACAGAAAATAATGAGAACAAAGTGCAAGAAACTTCTAAAATTTTAAAGTTCGCAGTAGTAGAAAAAAGAAATAGGCAGCAGTAGAAATTGGCAAATGTAAAATACAAATACCAAGAAAATTGCAGTCTGCCTAAAAGGTGGTTAAGTTCGAATTAGAAGTACGGTCCGGCCATGCTACGGTAAATTTCTTTGAGGCAAAATATTCTATATGGAATTGTTCTGAGTGAGTGAGTGAGTTCAAACTCCATTAGTTTTTTGAAAGTCTAATACAAAAAAATTGTATTACATAAAGCCGTTAATGTCAGCGACAGAAAATAACTCGCGTTGAAGGAGTTTTGAATTTAAAAAGTCATAGAGAAGGAAATGTGATAGTATTACTCTAAGCACACCAAAACATTCTGATGTGCATGATTATGACCCAATCTACAAGGTGACACACGAATCGTGCTACAAACACAATGCCAATGTCAATAGGGACCATTATTTAAGATGTTGAAGGAGATTTTTTTACCCAGAACTGTGCAGAAGACATATCCTTTTCAACAGCATTTGGTTTCAGCAAGATGGAGCAATTGCACACATAGCCAGACCGGAGCCCCAATGAAAATTCCTAAACAAATTAATATCCAGCAACTTCACTTTCCGCAGGCCCTCAAGATCACCTAAGCTGACTGCACCCAGACTTATTTTATGAGGTTACATCAATCAGGAGGTATACAAAACGAAACCATAGCATTTGACTGAATTGAAGCAGTCAATAATACAATAATTGTGGCAATGCCGACTTCAATCCTTCAGGCCGCAATGAACAATTTTATGATCAGGTGTCGCATATGTCTGAATGATGATGGAGGTCACCTTCAAAACCAATTAGTTATATAAAATAAAATTGAATTTTCTATAAATAAAAAATAAATAAATGAATGAAATACATTGTTTAAAAAAAAGTTGTTTAAATTTCTTATTGTAGCATAATTGGGTGCACCAGCCTGTGCTTATAAGTTAAAAAAAGCATCTGCAATGAAACAGTTAAGCCATAAGATTGAGCGCGAACAAAGAATCCGGGTTTCTTTTTGAAATTGCCTAAACGATTTGTTTACACCATTCGTGTTTTGAAGCAACTCTATGCTAAAAATCGTCACACAAGGGAGGTAAAAGGGTTATAAAAACTATTTCTATTTATTATATTTATATTCTAAAATAATTCAATGTAAACCATTCAAATGGGCCAATATTATTTTGGGCTGAAAATTTTATGTTTGTTAATTAAACGATATTATTCTGAATAACGTTAATGTCAAACATCACATTGGATCTTATTTCCGTTCAAGACCGGAGCGCTACACGAATGAACAACGCATTCTCATTGTGAAACTGTTTTACCAAAATGGTGAAAGTTTTGCGGCTACAGTTCGTTACAGAGTTCGTTAATTGGGTATTGGAGAGACAACATGAAAGTGCTGATTTTGCCGATGAAATCATCTTCAGTGACGAGGCCCATTTCCATCTTGATGGCTTCGTCAACAGGCAGAACTGTCGCATTTGGGGTGAGGCAAATCCTCGAGTGATTCACGAGAAGCAAATGCATCCTCAACGTGTCACTGTGTGGTGTGGATTTTGGGCTGAAGGAATCATTGGACCTCTTTTTATGAAAATGAGGCATGTCAAGCGCAAACAGTCAATGGTGTTCGGTATCGTGAAATGATAACCAGTTTTTTCGTGCCTAGAATTGAAGAAATGAATGTGGAGGGGATGTGGTTTCAACAAGACGGCGCCACATGTCATACAGCCAGAGAAACAATTCAATTGCTGCATCAGTCATTTAAATCTTGCGTTCTAGTTTGGACACCCTTTATAACATTTAGATAAAAACAGACCTAATTGTTCACAGTGCTTGAATTTTATACACCACAAAGTGGTTCGAAATGTTTTTCACCTATTGAACCATAATGCATGCTAAAAGGTTAAAGGTTCATTGTTTCATTAAATACAATTTTTACTATCTCCATATTTTCTACATCAAATGACCAATTTGCCAATAGAATTTTTAAAGTGGGCAATGTAAAAATAACAGTATGCGATGCTCTTTCCATTCTTCCAGGATAATGAATTATTCTTTCCAAATACATGTCATGCAATTTAAGCATAATAATTGGATAATAAATTTCAATTGAAACCCATTGACGACTAAGATTAAATTAGTTTTTCGTCAGTGCCAATATATGACGCTGCAAAACTATTTATCCATTTCACAATGAATATATAGGTTGGCGCATAAGCAACGTTAAGATCTGATCAGTGAATACATTTTTTGTTTAAGTCTTTTTTTCGTCTCTTTACAGAATTAACTAAATAATTTTTGGGAAATTTGTAGTGGAAATGCTCAGCACAGAACAAAGAACCAAAGTTGTTAAATTTTACTTTGAAAGTCAGCATCCGATTATTCAGATCATATCGAGATTTGTTTTGTGTTCAAAATGCTCCTAGCGCTCTAACAATTTACCGATTGATTCAGCGTTTTGGGCAACAAGGGGCAGTCTGTGATCTTCCGCGTGCTGGAAGTCTTAGTGCAGTTCGAAATGATGTGAGTGCAAGCAAGTATTGAGGAAAACCCCGAAACTTTCACCAGCTGACGTTCTCAGCAGTTAGAGATGTCTAGGCGGTCTTTGCAAAGAATTTTACATATGTTATATCTTTTCCCATATAAGATGAAATTGGTTCACGAATTAAAACCAAATGATGCACAAGGACGCATTCGCCGTTAACGTTACTTATGCGCCACCCTTTATAAGAATATTATCGAACTTACGGTTGATAAAACATTTCTAAATAAAATCGAATATATTTTAAATATATCAAAAATGTATTAAATTTTGAATTACGGTTGATAACACTGGCCTACAAAGTTTGAAGAAAAATTGACTGCAGAAACGAAGCATATTTTGTTAACTAATCTGAGTGCGCTGAATTCGAATAAAATTAATAAAAATTGGGTTATCACGTCTTGTTCATTTTTTATCGCATGTTGGCAATACTGCAAAACAGTCACAATTATTAATTTGGCAGAAGCCTACATTCATTCTAAGTCTTCATAATAATAGAGTTTAAGCATGCCAGGGAGATCGTGTGTTACTGATTCAAGCTATTTCTGTTTTGTGTGTGGCGAATATTTGGTTGGAAAAAAGGATATGCAATATCAAAATCATTAAAATATATGCATATTTCCATTATTTTGGTTTTGGGACCTTTTAAAAACGTTGTCAAGGCTCTGGACAATGATGGTGCAGCATGTAAATATTTTTTTTAGAGGATTTTCCTAAAACTTCATATGCTAAAATCAAAGAACAATGTTTATTGGTGAAAGAATATGCAGGCTGGAAATCTTACAAGAGCATCGTGAACAGTTTTCTTGGAAACAATAAGAATGAAAACTACAGACAAATTGTTGCGGAATTTGTGGAAAATTATCACGAATTAGTAGCACGAATGTCGCTCAAAATTCATTTTCTTTATTCGCATTTAGATTTTTCTCCACAAAACCTAGGTGTGGCGAGCAACGAATAAGGGTAGCGTTCTCACCAAGATTTAATGAAAATTTAAAAAAATTCTCAAGGATTTTGGGACAAAAGCATGCTGGGAAACTATTGCTAGACTCTAATACGTGAAACCGAACCAACAAAAATCCAACGACGTTCAAATAACGCCATTCACATTTGAAAATTCATTGATTTTTAAATAAACTAATGATTTTTTATGTAAAAGACAAATAAAAGCATTTTTTTGTATCTCTAAAACCTGACCTGATAGAGAAAACCCAATTACAGATTCGAATTTAGCTCACCAAATTACCCTAGGAAAGGCTTTTGGTTGCTCCTTGTTGGCTAGCGCAATTTGGCAATCGCTTTCTGAAAAACTTGAAGAATTGTGATCGCATAAAGAAAAGTCTGCATAGAATATTTACTAGTCACAAAGTGCGATATACGATGAAAAAGCCAAGAATGAAAAAAATCCTCGAAACAGCCAATCCCTATCTTTATCCGTGTTGGATGTAAAAATCCCTAAAAAGGAAGGGGATTTATTCCTCGGGTAAGCAACACTGCTTACGAATTGCGCCCTTCATTGAATGAAGCTCTCGGGCATATTTCACTATAATGCGCCGCTTCACTCCATATATTCTATAAATGCTTGGACGAGGGCAACCAAAAAATTAAACTACAAAATTCCCCATTACCTTACACTCAGAAGTCGGTTCCTCCATGAGATCCCATAGTGTATGGCACTATATGAATGACATAGTGCCAACTATGATGGAAAAGTGTTATCCAACCAATTTTGCGCCTTCTCACCTGTTTCGCTCAAAGTACCCCGTAAACTCAATACTCTAGTTTACTTGTTAAATATTTCCTATAGCAGAATCAACTCCCTGCTGTAGAGTACATAAAACTGAGCGGCGAAACTAAAATCTAACAAGTTTTGTCTTTTCTACCGGGCAAATTGAAATTTTTTAACTTTCATACAGGCATATCCTTTGTAAAATTCATTGCATACTAAAACAACAGAAAACCAATAAAAGCCTTTGTTTTCAATACCTACAACAGACCGAGAGACGCTTAAGTGGGGAATATTGTTCGTATTCAAAGGACGTGCCGCAGTGGTGGTGTTGGTCCGTGTGGTTAGTAAGAGAAAGCGGCTCATCTCCCTCCCCTCAATGTGATGGGGGCACAAATCATATCAATTGCAATCACAGTACACTTTTTGTGTTAAACAATAAATTAAATATGCTGAAAACCCCCCAGAATGAAAAGCAAAATACTGTGACATTTATAGGCTTCCGATGACTACAGCTACGACAGGACATTGGGTATTGGAGAGAAACGACAAAACCAGTCGCAATCACAATTAAAAATAAGGCCACTGGATATCGCGTTAAAGGATAACAATCATATAAAACATTACAAAACAGAAAAAAAAAATTAAAAACAACAACCACGCCCGATTATGGTCTGCAGTATAGGACAGCCAAAGTGGTTTCGAATACAGGGGATCAACGATTTAGATTTATATCAATTGGCCCTCTGGTAGGAGATGTGTACGGACGGACGGACGCGGACCAATGAAGAAATGGTGTTGTAGATATTCAAATGGATATTCAAATTAGACACTACAATTAGGGACAAATATAATCGAAATGGTGGAGAGTCATGTCAGTAAATCAAATTATATGCGGCGTTATGGTAATGAAGGCTCAATGGATGTTTAAAATCAATTTTATGGTAATATTTTTATAACAAATTGTTATGGTTATTTTTAACGACAATAGGATTGTTAAAAAATTTTTTGTTTTGTATTTACGTTCGATGTTGGTACAGAAATGATAAGCGTCATTGTCAATTAATTATATTATGATTAAACAAAAAGTAAATCTTTGATGAGAGACGCAGAACCTACACCAGTCGCTCAGTCCAGCCTTTGTCCCAATTTGCGGAAAAAGTGTCAGCCAATTTTTACGTGATTCTTTGAAGCAATTTTTTCCCAGGCAAAATTGTTCGTCAGAGAAAAAAAACAGGTGCTAATCACTTGTTGCCAGGGCCAGACTATAAAGTGGGGTACATGAGAGCCTCCCAACCAAACTTCCGAATATTGAAGCCATGTGTGTTTCGTATGGAACTCAATAGATCTCCCATTGGCTGAAGCTGACTGCTTTTGGACTTTTACAACCTATAGAATATTCAATTGTTGACAATGCGGGTCTAGATTAAGAGCGACCGCAGGATAGGCTGTAGACTCATAGTAGATGATTCTCGATTCTCTCATCCAGAGAAGGCTTTATCAGTAGCATACCCAAGTCCAAAATAGCATCGCCATGCAAGGAATAGTATCCTCTTAATCTTCAGAATAACATCATTAATTTTTACATAGATAGAGCTATATTGGCTCAACTACCGCATCAAAGTAGTAGTTAGACTCTTTGTGCAATGAAATCAGTAACTTGGTTTTGTCCTCGTTTACAGCCACATGTATTTCTGCTAACTGCTTCCCAGTAATTGAGAGGACTGCAGTAACGTTTAGGGGGTTGTAAACAATGCCTTTTATACCATCAGCATATGCTTTTGTTAAAGGTGATATCATTCCTGTTAGCCGCAGCTTTCCCCATAAACATGCCCAACAGTATATTGGAGACATCGCATGGCTACCCAACGCTTTGTCTAAATCCTCGTTTGGTAACAAATATTTTCCAAAGATTTTTGCCAACCCTTATAGCAAATTTCATATCAGCCAGTGCCATATTACAAAGAGGTATTAGGTATTAATCATTTGATACTAAGGCAAAAAGCTTGAGGGAAACGTTTAAAGCATGTTTTGGACCTAATGCACTTCATGACTTTAAAACGATTTAGTGATGACTTGTAGATATGATAGCTGTGTAAATCTTTATAAAACACCTCCTCATGTTTGTTTTGAAAAAATTGATTATTAGAGCGAAAACACACATGAGTAATTTTATTCAACGGCAGAAATTTACACATTGTAATTGCTTGTTAACGAGCAATTAGCATAATAGTCTGAAATGTAACAGTAACTTCTAAGGTCGATCCATAGACATAGACTAGACATTAAATCGAACCTTTTTAACATGGAAGGGAGAGAAAGTCTTAAAGTGAATTCATTGAAGTTACGAATGTCATTTAGTGAACTCGAAGTCGTGGGGTACGGATTTCTCCACCCACCTTCCCCCCGCCTTATCACATTTTTTATCTCGCAATATTGAAATGTGTTTCCGAAATGAATTAAACGCCAGCAAATTTAATATTGTCAAACGAAAGAAATAAATAGAAACGTCTAATCTTTTAATGCTCCCATCAGCAATTTTGCTATTATTAAATCCTATTTAAACGCTCCTATTCCCAAAAATTCGCTGACTATCACAAATGTCAGTATGAAAATCGCCTCCATTTCTTCGCCTTCATCTTCCTTCACAAATCCACTGAAGTACAACGTTTCCATTTTAATCGAGAAACGAGAGCAGACGAAAATGTTTCATTTAAAAATTCCTTTTATGTTTGCAAAACAAAATTCACATCTCTGGAATTACAAGGATGAACGGGAATAAGAGAATAAAGTCGAAAATAGAGGCATTACGAGGGAATGTTCTTATCCGCACACCATGAATGAGAAATGTTTGCTTTTGTACCGAGTATGTTAAACTACTTTTAAAATTTATAATTTATTCATAACGGTTTTGCAAATTAAATTAATTCTTTTATGACAAGTACACATAGCACAGAGGAGAGTAGAAAACAAACACTCGCGCTCACGCACACACACACGTGCACAATCATCCTTTCATTCGCAAACATATAATCGCATTTTTGCAATGTCTCTGTTGCAAACTACACCATCGCACATGTATGCATTAATGAATTGGATAGTCCTGGCACTCACACACACGCACCGCATACAGATACACAGAACTGGCGAGAGAATTAAATAAGCGGAAAAGTTTCGACAAGAAATAAAACAACAACAAAACTCTTGTTGAACATATACATGTATGTAGATGTACCTCAGGACGAGTACATGTGTGGTAATATCCTGCAAATACCACTAACTTACACATACATGAATATCGTACACACCATCAACATCTATACAAAACCGATGCAACATCTCTTGCATTTGCCTGCATGAATGGAAATATAAGTGCTCTCTTGAACAAGTATTGTAAGTATTGTATTTGTGAACGTATGTGGGTACATATATGTAGGTGTGTGTGTGTGTGTGTGTGTAATTGTGAGGATATGCCGGCACCAGAAAAAAAAACCAACTGTTCAAGTAAATTACATATTGGCTTAACAGGTTTTAAACTTATACCAAGTTGTACAATGTATAAATGTTTGAGTTTATAAGAGCGTTAAATTCTATGGCATAAAAGACGTTGTTCAGAAGGGGATCTGGAAAAATGAAAAATTGGGTTGGACTATGCCTCGAGATATGTTATGAATAACATAACAGAAAATGCGCAAACAATTCACATGGGATTGTTTGTTAGCGTATTATAAATATTACATTTGAGTGCTTTAATGAATTTGGACCAAACGCTTTTAAACACGGAGATTAGACCAGTAAACCGACCGTGTTGTCGGACAAACAAATATTAGCAGAGAATTCTATCTGCTAAAAAGAAACTGAGAAACGTACGCTTTTGAGAGAGAAAAAATCCAAAGCACTTACTTTTCGAAAAATTTAAATTGTGTTCTTTGGCTTGAGAGCGTGGCCGTTAACTCTCAATGCTTAAAATGCGTACAATTTTGCTAAAATAATTGGAAAATAATCGCCACTTTAAAATAGAGAATCGGAAAAAAATTATCAATAATCTTGAATTACCCCATATAAATAGAAATAAAAGTGGAAGATAATTTAACGTAACAAAATGGAAATACTGAGCCCAGTAAAATTTCTAGTAAATTTTTAGTTTTTAAAACAGAATCTGCAAACGTTCAATAAATTTCTGAAATTTGAAGAGCTGAGAAGTTCTGTTCAATTATTTTATTCTTTATGAAACTCACTGGTGGGGTTATAAACGACATATATGTGACTTTTAATAAAAGCCCTTAAAATATCATTTCTGTAAGAAAAATGTTTCAAATTAATAATTTTGTGAACGAAATTACAAAAAAAACCGATACGTCTAACAACCCGACTATTTCGGTTTCTACAATTTTAGGTTTATATATAATACTTGTTAGCTTTAGAATACCCTGTATTACCACACCAATTGTAATATAATTAAAAAGTTCTGAATTATCTCTTGTCACTGGTTCATATCCGGCTCGAAGGACCAACATATATGTATATGGGGGTGTGATGACAGACATTCTTCCGAAGGAATTAAAGATGAGGGAGGAATTCGAATAGAATTAGTAGTGGTATTGCTTATGCTGATATTTACATGTTATATTTACATGTTTTTCTGATGGAACAAAACACTTTGGGGAGACACTACTTTACCTCACTGAGGCTAGATGAGAACTGAGTTAAGACTAAAATGCAATATGCCTTGTAAGACAAAGTTGTGCAGCAATTCTCACTGCTAGAATGCGAGAGAAAGCTTTTGACAAGATATATTATAAGATGGTGACAAGAGATATCTCATATAAGAGAGTGACGAGAGATATTATATTACAAGTCGACGGGTGTGGAATAAAGATTCCGATTGAAATTATGATATTTTTAGTTCGGGTGTAAACAAATTCAAATAACTTGTTTTTAATTAATGTATTTGATCTATTTTTTTGTTTTTTTTTTCGTATAGAAAATTCGATCTCCATGGTCATTCACGCATATGCGACACTTGATCTGGTGTTCATCTTTAACGCACTCAAACAATACTTGGTCAGGCAATCTGAAAACTGTCTGGGTAAGTGTTTGGGTACGAAATCTTACCTTTCTAATGCCAACCAGCGTATCCCTCCCAGTTATGCAACGCGAGACACAGATTACTAAAGCCATCAATTGAAAAAACAGTGAATTTTTTTTTTTTATTTTTTTACACTTGCTTTACTTAAGAAAATAATGTTTTAATTTTTAAGTTATTTGTTTTGTTTTACTTTACGATAAACAACAGTTTAAACTAGCAAACAAAGGGAAAAAATAAAAATGTTTTTACATTATATCAATATTTTATATTCTGTTATAATTTTTGTCACACATATACCATATCCAACTGAAATTCGAAAATTCTATTTGAAATTCAAACATTCCATTTGAAATTCAAAAGACATCAATTGAAAATCAAAATTCCTTCCATTGACGTTCCACCCAGTGCCATTAGCTTTGGAAGACATTGCAGTTGGTACATAATAAACTTCTGTCAAACCGATAGTTTTTATATCACATATCAATAATAACAATGTTGAAAAATATGTAAATTCCATTTTGAATACTAACATTTACCATATTATTATATGTAATCTTATAATCTAATCTTATAATGCATTTGTAACTCCTTATTTTTTAATAATAAAATTTCTTCGCCGACAATTTTTTTTATTGAGTTTTCCCGTTTGAGCGCATCATCATCATTATTGAATAAAGTGTATTGCGGTCGAAACTACCAATTATTTTTCAAATTTCAATTGATGTGTTTTGAATTCCAATTGATTTGTTTTGAATACCAATTGATGTCTTTTGAATATCAATTGATGTCTTTTCAATTTCAGTTGATGAGTTTTGAATTTCAATTGATGATTTTCGAATTTCAATTGATGTGTTTCGAATTTCAATTGATGTATTTTGAATTTAAATTGGCGTCCTTTTAATTTCAATAGATGTTTTTCGAATTTCAAATGGAATATTTGAATTTCAATTGATGTCTTTCAAATTTCAAATGGAATATTTGAATTTCAGTTGATGTCTTTTGAATTTCAAATGGAAATTTTGATTTTCAATTGATGTCTTTTAAATTCCAAATGGAAATTTTGATTTTCAATTGACGTGTTTCGAATTTCAAATAGAATTTTTGAATTTCAATAGGAATTCTTCGAATTTTAATTGGAAATGGTGTAATCGAAGAGGGGATATTCGTAATGGTACTTTGAAAATACATTTTACGGAAAAAATTCTTGAGAAAATCCAAAAATTCATATTGTTCTCTTCAATTCATACGAATGTATAAATAATATATTTAATTTTTTTTTTGTAATTTAGCAACTCTCTCCACATATAGGTAGATTGAAAAGTGCATATTTTAATTTCTGAAAACCACAGTTGGCGTCAAGAGCCTACTCTAATATATCCTTTTCCATTCAGTTCCTCCATTGCCCCACGTCACTGTTTCAAAACAGTATATGAAAAGCTCATAAAAGGCGCATTTTCATTGTACGATATTTTCAATCGTATGTGTAATCAACTAAATGCACTATTACTTAAACAAATGGTGATTTACCCGTAAAAAAGACCGAGAATTATTCAATAGCATAAAGCCGCCGGTATAAAAAATCTATCAAAAAGGAAGTACCAAACAACCAAACGATTTTTACATTTAGCTCCGCTGCTCTCCCTCCGACACGATTTATTACCTTGATATGGGTAAGTAAAGGATTTAATCATTGAGTTTACAAACAAACCAAAAACAAAAATAGAAAAAACAAAAGAACATCAAACTAACAAATCTTATCTCAGATTGCCAGAAGAGACCAAAGGCAAAGGCATAGGAATTGCGAAAAGAGGATGCATTCTTGAGATATAAAAAGGGCAAAAATTTACTTCAACCAAAAACCTTTGGGACATCAAAAATAAAATACAACCATAAAATTGAGCACATCTCGCATGCAAACAAACACTCAATAATATAAAATGGAAAACGGTGCAGAAAGCAAAGTCTGAATATAAAAATGCCAAACAGAATTTTATATTCAAACCAATACTCAATACCCAATAAGCTAAAAATAAACATTCAATATATTTGAAATCTTTATGTTGCCCAAAGTTGTCTACAAGCCACATTTTATTATCCCCACCAGACAACTCGCAGCGGAGAATATCGCCACAAGCCAATGTCCAAAAAGCGAGCACAGGAGTTATCAGAAGTAGGTAATAACAATAATTTTGACATTAACTCGTGTTGTTTAAGGCATTTTTCTGCACGACCTTCATCAAGAGATGATCTGATGGCAGTTTGGATTAGTGAACATTAGAGGAGAGTCAATGTCCATAGACGAAGTTACTTTGTGGTGCTTTGATAGCGAGAAACCACAATATCACCACGTTTGGAAGTTTTGTATTTCTGATTTTAGGGGGATGTTTGTTGACAGCCAAAGGCTTTTCCCATTTATGTGGTCGTAGGCTCAATGGAAGGACTGGCAAAGCGTTGTAAGGGTTGGCAAACATTTGCTGGAGAAAATGTTTAATTAGTACTCAATTTATAGCGAATAGTGTGGTAAATATGACATGAAGTTTCTATTGCAGTTACAACGCAAAATAAAACTTTATGCAGATCCTAAGAAATCGCAAATTTAATGCCTCCAAATAATGAAAAACTGAAATCATACCTACACTCGAGATAAGAAACTGACAAAAACTCAACGTAGTGCTAATTTGGAGCAGGTAATGCCCGACAGTAAGAGGAGATACTGATTACTTAAAATTAGAGCATGCCTTAAAGGAATCAATGCGAAATCAATACCTTCAAAATGAGTTCATCGACGATCATTATTTTACAAACGCGTGAAGCGAAATTCTATAAAAAGAAGTTCACTCATGTTTATAACATCTCTGTAGAAATAACTGCAGCAGACATAAGGTCACTTTAAAAGAGAAAAGGTGGGTTAATAACTAAAAGTGAAATAAATGAATCATTTAGTAACTGGTGCCCTTCGAACTTTCCCTCAGGATAGCTGGAGCATTAAAAATAATGTAAAATAATCTTAACTGCTAAAGGTTAGAGGCCTTAGGGTCGTACCGAGCTTAACTTATTCTCAAACTTTAAATGGCTAAGAACCTCACCTTTCGTGATATGAAAGTTACGGTTGTGATATAATGTGCCCAATGGGCCACTTGCGGTAAGCAGAACTAGCGCTGTGGGAGAGTTTATATAAAATTTCGCACATGTTTAACAGTTACAGAGACGTTACACAAAAAAAAAAAAACATGTCAATATATGGACTATAAACTTTCTTGGTTTTGTCGGTTCTTTTGGTTCCATCAGACAGAATGTACCAGAGTAGTATGCGAGGGGGGTCCCAAAACTAGCATACGTGTAGATGATGCCAGTAGTTTGAAAAAAAAAAATATTTTAGTGAAAAATGGCAACCTTATAAATCACATGTTTTAAGTTTCAAAGCGTCATGTTGTTTGGCATTTTTTTTTGAGCCATCAAAAGTAGATCGTTTACTAGTGAATTTGTAAACATTGGAAAAATTGGTCGCCCTTATGTAATTCAATATTTCCATCTGAGTCTGTAAAACATTGGGTAGCAGAGTTTAAACGGGGGCGTACGAGCTGCCAAGATGAACACGAATGTAGAAAAGTAGTTCAGAAAAAGGCTCATGTGCGAGGGCGGCGAAAAGTGGCAATCTTATAAAACACATGTTTTAAGTCTCAAAGCGCCACGTTGTTTAGCATTTTTGTTGGAGCTGTCAAAAGTCAACGATCTCAGTAAATTTGTAAACGTAGAAGAAATTGAAGACACGAGAATGAAAAGTGTGTATGAACCATTTTGGGCTAAAATGAGTTTTATGAAGTTTACTATTCCTTGTTACTTAACGCATCGTTAGGTATGAAAATTGTACATCTCCGATTCATATTATTGCTGCTAGACGTCAATAGCTATACGAAAAAATCATATCTAGTATTCAATGAGTAAGAAAAGTGACTAAAAAATATGAAAGAGTTGGAAGTCTATATCCCTGAAGCATTCTTAACTTGGTACCATGATTTGACAAAGGCACGCAGTGATGTTATTCCAGAAGATGAAGCTCGAGAAAAGCGTGACTGAAGACGACGAATCTGATTCAGAATAAAGTTAAACGTTATAAAATGCAATAAAATATAGGCATTGTCAAATTCTCAAAAAATGTCAGAAAATGCCAAAAAAAAGTAAAAGTCTCAAAATAAAATGTTTTAATGTATGTTTCTTCTTAATATACCCTTTGTATCCAGCTGCTATTAAAAAAATTTAAAAATGAGTATGAAAACAGCACATATCCGAATCTTAAAAAAGCCATAACATAGTAATTAATTTTTTAAAATCAATATATACTGGTTCGTTATCATACATATATGTGTATAAACGTTCTAAATATAATAAATAAATATAAACTGTTTTTTTGTTCTCCTATAAAATTACCTTTTTGGTTCATATCCACTTTTCATTCTCACGTCTTCATTGTGCCCCGTTATGTAATTCAATATTTCCATTTGAAAGGTCCCGGTCCAACTAATATTAAAGCCGAGCTAGATTCCGCTCTGAGGAAGACTGCTCCTTCGTTTATGACTGTAAAAACTTGGGTAGCAGAGTTTAAACGAGGCCACTCCAGACACGGTTAAGAAAATCCAAAAAATGGATGAGCTAGCTGATGTGATAGGCAAAAAGTGATCATCAATAAGTGCTATACATCGTATATTGACCGCAGATTTTAAGATGGGCAAGATGGGTGCCGTGCTTACTTTCAATAGAGCAAAAACAGTGTCGTGAAGATGTTTCAGGAGAGTGTTTGGTGATGTTTCACCGCAATAAAACCGAATTTTTGCGTCGATTTATAATCATGGATGAGACATGGGTCCACCACTTCACACCTGAGACAAAGGAACAGCCAAAGCGGTGAATTGAAATGAAAGAATCTTGTCCAAAGAAGACGAAGACGGTTCCATCTGTAGGCGAGCTCGTGGCGTGAGTTTTTTGGGATGCGCATGAGATAGTTTTTATTGATTATCCTCAGATAGGAAAAACCATCAACAGTCAATATTATACTAATTTATTGCAGTGTATACGTAATGAAATTATAGAAAAAAGACCGCATTTGGCGAATAAGAAAGAAGTGCTGTTTCGGCAAGACAATGCTACAGTTCACACATCCAGTATCGCAATGGGCAAAAATTAATAAACTAAAATTCGAACTGCCAAATTTCGCCCCTCGGGCTACTTTCTATTCCCAAACTTGAAAAATACCTCGATGATAAGAGGTGGAGTGTGCGGTGGATGGCTATTTTAAAGAGTTTGACAGTTTTTACCATAAACAGGACATAAAAGGAGACTGTGTTGAAAAATTAAAAATTTGTGTTTTCTTTGCTAGGTTGGTTAGGTTTAGGACTGCCCTTGCATATTGGTTAAACAAAAAAAAAATCGTTCAAAAAACACCTGCAGTGTCAAGACGAATCTGGGCGTACGAGCGCAAAAATGAACGACAGTCGACCGTTTTAGAATTTTAAATAGAATAAAATCCAATGGAAGATGTTTGCATGCAAATTGTCGACTCTTTCTTCGAAGAAAATGGACAGATCATTACCGATCAATTCGCCTGTTTGCCGGAAATTTTCGGGGAAATAAGGAAAACCAAATTTCCAGTACGTTGCTGCTTGACCACGTCAATGTTAGCTATCGCAACTCGGTTCAGAAAATGCAAATCGAAGACTTAATTTTATTCCCACGCATTGCATGGTCAACGTTTTCTAAGAAAGAGAAAAGATATGGTGTGTTTAAAACACATATTTTGGATATACTCGTACCTCGCTGGGAATGCGAAAAATTTGTTCACAAATTGTTTTAGCCGCCAGGAAAGTGTTTTGATCTTTATGGAGAGTATTAAAAAAGATAAAGCCATTTTTATAAAAGAAAATATTTGTTTTTAATTATTCGCAATTTAAGTAGCAATTGTTATATCGTTTTTTTTTATCAAAGAATCCATTTATTTACGTATGTAAATACAACAGTTCGGTAATGAATGCTACGGTTGAACAATTGAAATACGAGGATTATTTAAAGTTTTGCTTAAAATAGCTGACATCGAGGCGGCCACATCAAGTAGTTGAGAAATCGACGAGTTAAAATGTAGGCGCCGTTGGGTGGATTTGAAAATTTAATGCGTGTAAGCTCAATGAATATGAGAATCTCTTACATATCTCATTCATGGGATGCAAGGGAATTTGTATTTTACATGGACTACTTTGAGAAGCCATTAGAAGTTGCTAACAAACCTTGGATTCCAAGGTGTGATCTGGTGTGAAACATCAAACCACCACATTGAAGGTGATTTTTGTTCTCTAAATATTCAATGTAATTGATGCAAAACATTTGGGAGACAGTGATAAGGATTGTGGCTTCCAATGACCATTTGAATCTATGCACACAGCTGCTTGAATTCTGTTGCATCTACGGAATTATTCACTTTGCGATTCCAACAAAAAAATTTGATACTATTTCACTTGCTTTTACAGATATTTTTTAGAGCCGAATTAAGGGTAGTGGGTAGCAAGTTTATCCTTAAGGGGGAACCACTGATCCATTTGTCTCTGTATCTCAAAAAGTACGGGTCGGATTTTATTGAAATTTTGAGAGTATGTTTCGGTATCTATACTCTTTATTTAGAAGGAATCTCTCTAAATCAAGCCGTTTTTATTTGACAGTTTCTTAAAATATGGGAAAAAGCTGGAAAAAAACTGTTCAGTTTATAATTTTTTTTCTCGCTAAGCAAATAATATATATTAAATATAATATTAAAAATATATAAAAAATAGTTCTATACTGTTTATGTAATTCAAATTTCTGAGTCGTTTGGTTCAACCGATCCCGAGAAAATGGGTCTTTTATGTGAAAAAACGTGATTATTCAGGATAGGCAAAAAACGCGGCGATTCAAATTTCCCGGTTGAAATGACGTTTTCTTTCGATTTTCGGCGCTAAACTCGATAGCTTGTCTCTCATCTATCTCTGTATGTATGTATATCTGTGTATCTATCTATTATGTACAAATACCCTAGAAGATGTTTAGACTTCAAAAAATTTTGTTGGGGTACTTATAGAGGTTGGATTTGAATTTTGGAGGTATCATTGCATTCAGGACTTCCTAAAGAATTTTTTGGGGCAATAAACAAAAATTTATTTTTTAAATTTTCGCTACCCACTACCCTTAATAATTCGGTGGCAATTACAGAATTTCCTAAGAGTTTTATTACAGCAGCGGAATTTTTTATATCACAAACAAATAAGCTTTCCATTTGATTACCACACCCGAATGAAGTTTATTTTCTTTGTTTTGAAATCGATTTTTCATAAAACATGTAATTGTGGTAGTTGAGACGAATGCAGTCCTTCCAATCAAAATGGCCTCGATAACCTTCTTAGAGATTTCGTACTGTGTAAAAAAGCAGCAGAACTTCTAGCTTTTCGACTGGAAGAAGAAAACCTAGAAATGCCAGACAAAAATATATCCTTTACCGCACAAAAGGAAATAACTGAACTCCTTTATTTTCTGAAAATGATGACTATGTGTTCTGCAACAGCATTTCTGATTTAATAGGTACAATGGGATTACAACTCTATAATTCCAAAGATCGATGTTTATTTATAGACCCATCTAAATACAGCCTTAGATGTGAACATATGATAATGATAATGATAATGATAATAAACTATATGCTTTGCCTACTGCATTTTCAATAAAAGCGTAAATATTCTACGATATCCTTAGTTCCGTAGAGAATTAAGTGTAAGTAGAAGTAAAAAATTTGTCGGGAAACGAAGAGTCGATCAACTATCCTTAACATATTAAGCAACTACAAAATTAGGTGTAACATTAACATTAAGTTATATATCATTTAATATAAACGATTTAAACAAATAACAAGACGAACACTTCAATCAAAATATTCACACTATGGAAGATCAATACAAAGTTTGTTAAAATGGAAGTGTGATAGTCGAATACTGGTGGAGCATTTAGAGTACAACTTTTCAGATGTCTCACGGAAGAAAATCTAATGAAGGAAAATTTAAATCAAATTAACTTTGTAGTGTAAAATATTCTAGAAACTTAGAAACTGGTATATTTTCTGTGAAAATGTTTCGTCTCAACAACTAGCGTTGCTATTGAAAATCGGACTTTAAATCTTATATCTGTAAGGCGAATTCATTTAGGGTCAGATACAAATTCGTATAACAACTACTGTTTACAGGGTATTAATTAATGTATTAATGACAGAAAAAATGTACATCTTTATCCAAAAGTTTGCTTTGGATAAAGACGTACATTAAGTAGCAAAATTTATTAATATATTGTGAAAAGCTGTCCTTTTTCAAGGCCTTACCAAATTCAAGAGCCATCTTTAACCAAAAAATACAATACAAACTTTGATGCAGTATCTTTAAAAGTGTCCGGAGTTTATTGGTACCGTTTTTTGGTTTAACAAATATATACATATATTTCAACAAAGTTTTTTTAGAAATTGAATAACATCTGATCCTCATTTCCAAGACAACTCCATAATAAGAAAAGGCGGAAAGGAAGAATATAGTTTCAAAACCGCCGGTCTGGCAAGGCTGGCCGCTGTTAAATACCTGTCATCTGAAGTGTTATTTATTTAGAGAAAGGTTTACCATTTATGAATATGGATTTTTCAACAACCGAAGAACGCGTAAAAATAGTTAAAACTTACCACAAAAGTGGCGATTCAAACGTGGGCTTTCAATCGAACAAAATTTTCTTCATCGATGAAGCCCATTCTGCACTCGGTTATTGCGTCAACAAGCAAAACTGATGCATATGGTTCGCATTATCGTCTGGAGGTGTCACTGGGCAGTATTTTTTCGAAAACTACCTTTAAAAGGATCCACTGCTGCAACGTATGAAGAGGCGGCCATTTAACTGACATTGTGTTATTAGTAAATTACATATAGTATTAGTATTATAATTTCGTACACAATGGCAAGGTCAAAGCAATATAATGAAATAAAAGTTTCAGAAAAATTGATATCCCTGTACTTCGAAAAATCTCTGTTAATAAATGGCAAACATTAAATGCATTTACTTCAAATAAGGTTGATTCAGAAGGGAGTACCAACAAATGTTCGCTTTGTCATTATTCTATTATACCTTAGATATACAAAGATTTATTTGCCTTAGCCTCATGACACATCACTTTGCAGAAACATCGATCAAAATAGAGGCAAGCACAAGTAACATTAGTGAAACAGCTTGTATAGAGATTCCTATGAGAATGAAGCAAGAATTTCGAGTTGGTCATTCTTGTTGGTCATGTGACAAATTAACTTTTAGCCTTTTTTTAGATCTGATCCTTGAGAAACACATATTGCAACATTGTATTCCTTAACATCTTTATCGGTTTCATGTAGCAAAACTCGGTCAGAAGGATATTCCTCTCTTACAATACTTCTAAATAAAACTTTTGCCTGATGTACTCGTAATAGTCTGTGTGCGATCCGGTAACACTAATTATGCTGCTGAGCAATTGTGCATTCACAATAACATAAGGGATGCCAACAACAAGCCGCAGAAGCATAACAAATTAAAAAAATTTCTGTAGTGAGTGCAAAACAGAAGTAAAAGAAGAAGAAGAAGATGCAATTCGATGCGATATCGAAAAACATTTCGTGCTCTCTGCACTACTCTGATTAAACGTCAGTTTGAGCATTTAATGGATAATGATGGAGAGGATTTTATCTGTCATCTCTGTAGTGATGACGGAGATAGCTTGAAAAGCGAACTGAGTTAGAGAAAGTCTAAGTCTAAGCTGAACAAACTGGATCAGCTGGATGATATTCAAACTTCAATGACATTTATGTCAAAACAATTCGATGACATTTTGACAGGTATTGGAAAAAATGTAAAGAGACTCGATGTCGTTCAGAGAGAAAATATGATGTTAAAAAGGGAAATAAGCGAATTAACGGATCAACTTCAAACATACCCCGGTTTAGATGATCTTTTTTTCATAAATCTTCAGCAGTAGATGCTTAACAAATGTTAATCCTTAAGAGCTGTATATTAAAAAAAAAAAAACTCAGAACTAGCTGCGAAGTTTGCTAAATCTAATACGATGCGTAAATTCGTGGTGCAACACTTTCCTGTCACTCCAACTATATTCAATCTCCACACCCAGTTTTGATGGACCCTCCATCCACATAATGCAATATTTTATTAAATATTTTATTCTGTTCTTCCTCCCGCTGGCATTATTTTATCACCCATAAAATCATCCAACAGCCCTCAATCGCAATACAAATGCGCTCATAAAAATATTATCCTTTAGGATAGAATATTTTCCAAATACTCTCACTTGTGTACGTGTATGTGTGTACGACGTGTATAATCCTTTTTATTTGGTTAAACAAATTCCTTTAAAACATTTTGTGGTTTCTGTCGTTACAGGGAACCAAATAAATAATAAATAGTTTCATATACAAATAAAACTTTAATTCGGTTTCCCACACAGCAAAACAATCTCCATAACCACCTCAATTTTAGTACTTCTTTATTACTCAAAAGGATAGAAAGGAATTTTTAGTCACTGAAAGACAACCACACATACACCCGCAAATACAAAGTATATTTCCATTTATGTTATTATGGCATCGTAAGCAAAAAAGGTAAAAAGGATATGGGAGTAAGCAACCAAGCGTGTGACTTTGAAAGGGTATAAGTGGCTACTACTGCATGCAGAAAGATAGTGTGGGTGAGTGTGTACGTTGGAAGATTGCTTGCGGGTGTCCTGCATGTTTGTGTTTTAATAGTTTTGTGGTTAAGT
>JAHXMU010000651.1:171958-195427 GCA_019455685.1 Philornis downsi | reverse complement strand
CCATAGTCTTGGCCTTGGCAATTTTTCACTATACATCACCTTAATCGTTGATCTTCAGTCGATCGAACTTAGCACAAAGTAATGGATTTTTTACTGTCTACTTATGAGCGAAAATTAGTTAGAATTGAATCGTGTCTTCTTGTAGCTTCAATAAGAATTGACTCACGGACTTAGAATTTTAGCCACATTATAACACCCTGTCGGAAGGTCTGATTTGGAACAAACTTTTTGCCATTTATGATATTTATTATTTTCCCTCAAACACGATATTTGAAGACAAAATCGCTTTCTTGTACTTACAAAAAACAACTTATGAGGTCTAAGATGTGAGTACTCCATTGTTTGATGATTGATGATCAAGAAAATTTAGCACTAACTAACATAATAGAAATCTTCACTACATCGTTACCAATTGAAATTCGAAGAATTCTAATTTAAATTCGAAATACAACAATTGAAAATCAAAATTTCCATTTGAATTTCAAAAGACATCAATTGAAAATTAAAATTTCCATTTGAAATTCAATTGAAGACATTAATTGAAAATTAAAATTTCCATTTGAAATTCAAAAGACATCAATTGAAATTCAAAACACATCGATTGAAATTCGAAACTCATTAATTGAAATTCAAAACACATTGATTGAAATCCGAAACTCGTCAATTGAAATTTACAACTCATCAATGGAAATTCAAAATACATCAATTGAAATTCAAAGTACATCAATTGAAATTCGAAACACATCAACCGATATCTCAAATTCGTCATTTGAAATGTAAAATTAAAATTTCAATTTGAAATTCAAAAGACATCAATTGAAAATTAAAATTTCCATTTGAAATTCGAAAGACATCAAATGAAATTCAAAACACATCGATTGAAATTCGAAATTCATGAATTGAAATTTACAACTAATCAATTGAAATTCAGAATGCATCAATTGAAATTCAAAATACAAAATACATACATTGAATAAATAACTCGAAACAATATGTGAAACAGAACTTAAGATTATTCTCATGTAGTCGATATTGATTATATAGTGAGACGCCTCTAAGAACTTTCACAACACCTTCTTTTAAATCTTCAATGTCTTTCTTAAAAAAATACTTCCAATAAATTAAACTGGATAAAATAGTCTCCTTCTATAAACAGTACATTCCATTATCCGACATATTGCGACTTTTCGCCTAACCTCATCTATTATATTCCTTTTCTAGCTATCCCCGTTTGCAAAAATTTAAATTTGAACCATAATGTTAAACGTTAAAATACTACTTAATAATTCACACTCGTTTAAATATCATTTACGCTTTCAATTCATTTAAAATTGCTCGTTACGCTCAATTATATTGTAACATTTTCAATTGCCACCTCATCGACCAATAATGAGCACGAACCAGAACAATGAAAATAAATTAACGCTTTATAAACTACATTTTTTACCGTTCGACAATTATGTCATCGACAAACATTTACTTTATTACGATATCAATATGAAACTTCTTTACTCCGATCCAAATAAATTACATGAAATGCATTTGAGGGACTGAACGACAAATGCAATGCACAAACAGAGCGAACAGTTTCAATGGAACTCAACTATTTCAATAAAGCGAGAATCAGCCCTTACAAGCAAAGTGAAGGTAATTTTTTATCAACAAATGGAAATGAATAGAAGAAGACAGTTTTTATGAGGATTTCTTTCAATGCCTTTCTGGAGTAGAGTTGGCATTCTTGTGAATGTTGTCGGAGCTGCAACAGCGCGGCACTTGACATTTATGTTCTAAAATGACACATGTGGGCGAAGAGAGGAATAGAAAAAACAAAGGATGTGGTCGAATAGGTTAAACTCTTTGCGACAATTGAAGTAGACCTGTACAGGTCATAGTAATTAACCAACAATCGTTGTTATGGTAAAAGCATAACAATTGTTTTTTTATATTATGCACTTTTTGAAATAAATAAATTTATCGAATTATTAACAACATTTCAGTGCTTACACTTTATGCGGCATATTAAATTTCTATACAATAGGAAATTATCAAATGAAAAATTTTATTTTTCTTTTTAATTATGCACCATTTGTTTCAAATATGAAGCGAATTAAAATTCAAATATGTCGCATAAAATATGGTATTTCAAACTACTTTGTATTAATATTCAAAAACTTAAAGTATTATTACGGCAAACAAACTTTCGCCTTCTAAATGTATATGTAGAAAGGAAAATATTTTATCACTTTGTGTATCTTGGCTTGTCTTTTTGTCTTTGTCTTCACCAAATGAAATATTTTATTTTATTTCAAACTATTGTGCTCGGTAATTTATCGCTACTGCTTAATTTGAGTAATTATGGTGGATTTTAATGGATTTCTTGTGGAAATGTCTGCCATTAATATATAATTTAAAACACAATCATTGGGAGAATTATTCGTTCAAAGACTTTGATTTGTGAGGCTATTATGCTTACTACACCATCTTACTGCTTATAGTGCGTTATGATGTGATGAGAGATAATAAGAAAAATAAGGTCCTTGCACAGTAAAATGAACTGAACATTTCTAAAAATCAGTATGAACAAAAAAATTAACCCTGCGCCACCTATCGGAGAAATTTCAAACTACACATCAACGCTGGTCGTGCTCCATAATATACATATCTACACATTTTTAATGAAATCGCTTCTTATATATCTGCACACGTTCAACCAAACTCTGAACGCAGTAGTAGTGGAGATTTATTTTTATGTAATTTTTTCTCAAAAATAAAAAAACGTTTTTTTTGAGGTAATTTTTGTTATCATACAAACGAATATTTCTTTAAAATTACTTCTTTCAAATGTTAGCCGTAATTGTACCTAGCATGATCTATTTTGGAATTCCAATATTCCTAATCAATTAACATCCACATAAAACACTTTGACCATCACATAAAACGACCACAATTTGGAACGTGGTAGCAGTACAACGGATTGACGTACTGTGTGGCAAATGACGTCATCTTGTTGGAAGCAAATGCCGTCGATATCGTGAGCTTCAATATTTCATGGAGAAACCACGGCAATTTGAAAGTTTAATCTGTCGTTAAATACCCAGTGAAAAAGAGTACTTCTAACTGAATAATCCTATGTTACCTAAAAAAAATGAATTATCCACTTAGTGGTCTCAAAACCGCCGGTCTGGCAATGCTGTCAGCTGTTAAACACCTGTCATCTGAAGTGTTATTTATTAAATGAAAGGCTTGCACATTTACGAATATAGGTCGTATAACGACCGCAGAATGCGTAAAAGCAGCTAAAAGTAGTGATTCAAACATGGATACTTTTCGTGAATTACGGGGTGCTAATGGTCGTCAAAATCGACTTACTGTGCAAGGAATTGGCAAGATTATAAAGAAATTTGCAGAGACTAGAAGCGTTACAGATGCGGTCAGGCCTATGCATCATCGTAAAGTACGCATAGCCGCTTCTGTCAGTGAAAGTGTGGGGGAAAATCCGAATTTCAATTCGGAGCGCTATGGTCATATAATAACCGACTTTTTTTGGCCTGCAATTGAAGATTATGAATTGAACGATATGTGGTTTCAATAAAGCGGTGTCACAAGCCATATAATATGACCGATTTTGGCTTTATTGCATGAGAAGTTTCCAGAAAACGTAATTTCACATTTTGGCGACGTCAATTGACCACCAAGATCATGCGATTTGACGCCGTAAGACTTTTTTGTGGGGTTGCGTCAAAGACCATGCTTGCGCGGATAATCCCCAAACGTTGGAGCATTTGAAAACCAGTTTCCGCCTAGTTATCTCTGAGATACCGCTGGAAATGTGAAAAAAGTGGTCTGAAACTACCTGAAAAGGATCCAACGCTACAACCAATCCAGAGGCGGTCATTTAAATGACATTGTATTTCATACATAATGGCGAGGTCCAAGCGTGATAATGAAATGAA
Organism: Philornis downsi; assembly: GCA_019455685.1. Classification (NCBI taxonomy): domain Eukaryota; kingdom Metazoa; phylum Arthropoda; class Insecta; order Diptera; family Muscidae; genus Philornis; species Philornis downsi. Next base: position 191,474 of record JAHXMU010000651.1, on the reverse strand, counting down.
AGTTGCATCGAAATCATAGCTTTATGTTTGTTTTATTTATCTTTACCTTTGAAACAGAAAAATGGATAACCAGGTACTTACACACCCGTGACTAAAGCTGGAGAAAAATGTCAATGGCAATATTCACAGCAATTTGTTAAAGAAATATGTATTATACTGTCTCTGTGAAGAACGTTTAGTTTATAATCATTTGATATCACAAATAATTTGCAGTACACAAATCGTGTAAAGTTTAGACAAAATTTAGTCCTGATATGATATTAAGTCAGGTTGCATTTCGAGTCCTCTAGACAGGTACTAAGAGGAATTGCCTAATTTTTAATAGAAAATAAATACATTGAGTGTGGCAAAGTTCAGTTGAAATTAGGCCATCCAATAGCCCTGCCAGACTCCCTCAACGGGATCTTTAGTTCAACGACGTTTGCGAAAGTCAGTTTGAGAAACATTCACTGCAATTGTCGATTATTCGACTACTTGTCGCATCGATTTGACCGCCACTCAAATAACGATAAGTGGTTGTATCGGCGCTTCAAACCACGATCATATGCCTGGTAGCCGCGTATTTCAACTGTCATGTCCCGGCCGGCCATAGACAGTTGAGCTCAGTTGATCTATTTTTGTATGGGAAGTTTTGGAAAATGTGAGGGCATTCACATTCATGTGAAAACAATGACTAGTACAAACAGTAAATGTTAGTCAGACGAACTGACTTACATATGCCTACAGTCAACTTCCTTTTGGTTTAGTACTTAAAATTTTGCTCTGAATTACGAGTACAATAATAGAAGCAAAATTATACCTTAAGTAGTAATTATACCTGAAGTATGTATTATTATTAGAAATTGTACAGGAACCGTTGATTTCGCTAAATCACACAATTTATAGGGGGCCAATTTTATTCTCACTACCAAATTTCCCGATTAACCTGATATATGCTATATTATACTGATTTAGTCATTGAATAATATAACTTATGTAATAACTTAGCTAATTTGAATGGTAGGTACGAAGCTATTTATTCGATCGACTTTTTCAAATATATACCAACATTATAAGACACTAAAATAAGCTAAAAATCAGATAACTGCAGCCTACCAACTATAAATTTTCAAAGAAAAATTCAATTTCTCTAAACTTGTCAATTTCTCTAGCACGTATTATAGTAGAAGTGGTGAGGCGATGCATACATTTTTGTCAATTCTCATTCTCAGGTCTGACTTAACCAAACGCTTTATGCCTGCGAATGTGATTAAATTTGTTGCTATTTAGCGGGAAATGTAAACTTAAGAATATGTTGATACTCGGTCAATATTCTTAAGACTTTCCCAAGCATAATAAGGCAATACAAAAGAGAAAAGTGTAGTCCATTGCAGCCCATTAAATAGGCATTGCAGGGACAAAATTAGTTTTGTTCAATTAGCGTGAGAGGCAACAGAAGGCACAATTCCATACAGCCCATTTGAAATTTCGGGTTCAAATTTAACAAAATTGTATTAAGTCTTTCCCAAGCTTTAAGAATTTTCATAAAGATTTATGATAACCTGTCAGTTTGATAGACGAAGACAACTTAGCCGACTTAGAAAATCTTGAGAAATATTTGGTCAAATGCTTTAAACGCTTACTTCTATGTGCTCTAGTATTTCGTCCTTCGCTGAAAATATAGCAAGCTAAGGACATAGAATTACGGTATATATAACTCAGTACACTTGACCGACCGCTTTAATTTTGAGATGTAACCACATCTTCACAATTGTCAAATACTTTCAATTTTCTAAGTCTAATTTTTATAGATAGTATCTCAATATCTGCAACTGTATTAAAGTTAAAAGGAAAACGAATAGGATTGAAGTCAACTTTTGTATACTAGTTTACAGAACGAAATTAAAAAAACAAAAAACAAAAAATAGACAAGAAACTACTGCTATATAAGGCAAATATTAAAACTATTCTGGCATATGGATTAGACTTGTTTTTCACACAAATATATCGGCACACAACTAGTGTTAAGTATGTTTGGAACAGAAAAGATTAAGAAAATTCCAGCTCACAATAATAAGTTTTTTAATCGCAAGAAAGACCATCTGCTACTGACTCCAATTTTAAATACTAGGAAAGAATAATAATAATAATTCTTATTCCTATATAAAAGCTACTTATTGTAAAATTTTTCATCTATAAGGGCGGCCTCAAAACTAGCCGACGTGACGTATAGATAATGCCAGTAGTTTGTAAAACAAAATATTTTGGTGAAAAGTGGCAACCTTATAAAATACATATAAATAAACATGTTATGTATCAAATGTTTCGATTTGAATGGTCTCAATCCAATTTATCAATGGTCTCAATCCAATTATCCAATTTATAAAGCTGAGCTAGAATCAGCTCCTTCGTTTACATTTTAAAATATTGGGTAGCAGAGTTCAAACGAGGCCGTACAAGCTATCAAGACGAATGCCGTAGCGGTCGATCAATTGAGGTGCCTACGCCAAACACGATTGAGAAAATTTACAAAATGGCATGGGACGAACGTCATCGTCAAAAAGTGCTGTACATCTTACATTGAGCGAAGATCTGAAGATGAAAAAGCCGTGCACAAGATGGTTGCCGCGTTTGCTTTCAATATTATTCTAATTTATTGTTAATTTATTATTTATGGCGTTTAGGTGATGACATTATGGAAAAAGGCAGCATTTGGCGAAAAAGAAAGTGTTGTTTCATCTAGACAATGCCCCAGTTTACACATCCACTATTGCGGTGACCAAAATTAATGAATTAAAGTTCGAATTGCTTCGTTACGCACTTTATTCGCCAGATTTAGCTCCCTCGGTCTATTTTCTATTTCCAAACATGAAAAAAAATGGCTCGGTGATAAAAGATTTGCCAACAATGAAGAGGTGGTTCTCTTCTCTGTTCTTACTATAATCAGAGAAAAAGTGAATATCGCTGGAAAAAGTATATTGGGCTCAAAGGATATTATGTTGAAAAATTAAAAAAATTCCCAACTCTTTTGTGTCTTCTAGTTTATGTTCACCAATAATTTAGTTTTTCAATTTGTTTCACGGTTGGCCAGAAATAGCTTTACTCACCTTCAATCCCGACTCACCATGGGTTAATCAGAAGCACCACTTTAGTCGAAAAGCTATTTCTGGCAGCGGATTAGCGCCAAAGAGAGCCATCAAAAAGGTGAAGTAGCAAAAAGAGATACCATGCGCTTAATTTATATCGAATAATTTCAAAAATTATATATGAAATCAGATAGATATGATCAGATATTTAAAATATCGACGCGAGTGGTCAAGTTAAAAGCAATTTTCCATAAATTAACATTAACTGAAAAGTATTACATTGGATGATATATATTGCGGTAAAAGAAAAAAAAAGACTTAAATTATTGAAGCAATACAAAAACTTGTTAATCAATTTTAACCAAACTGCTTAGTTATTAAATTCATATAAATACAACCTAACTTTCTATATTCCTTGCATAGCAGCGAAATTTTATAGACTGCTCAATAAATTAGATATACCCGTTTTTCCATAGTAGTTCCCTGCATTCAGAGCTTATAAATATGACGATTTTCCAAGTATATACAATGAAGAATTGGAAATATAAAACTTTTGCTTTGAAGGAAACATAGTGAGAAATATTACTTTACTTTACTTTTTTTTTTTGCAGGAAAATGCATCCTGGCAGGTTCAATTCATAAAATCTTCACATGAAATATATGCCAAATACAAAATACAAAGGAAAACCATGCGAAATTGACGTGTAAAGGGAAAAATCACATAAAACATATTTGTATGATGTCGAGCACGTACGAGAAAGGGAAGTGCTTAATTTATCAGAATAGTAACTCCATGAAAGTGAGTATGGCATAAAGGATAATGTTGTCATGTTAGACGAATGTGCAGAAGTTTTGTTATGGTGTTATATAGCATTCCTAGAAGCACTAATTGTGTATTCAGCACTCAGCTGCATTAAACTCTGATGGATTGGAATAAGTACTTTTTTTGCCAAACTATTTTTAAGAGATGTAGATGCAGAAACTATGCCTTTCGACAGAAAATATTAATATGAGGTAAGGTAGATTTTTATAGATTTTTACTAGGTTACGGGCTTGAAATGCCTGAACATTTTCACAGCAATGCGTACAGTGACTTTAGTTCATGGCAATTACCAAACTAAATCGTATTTGCATTTATATAATGGGAAATAATTTTGCATATGGATTTTGGGGCCAGCAGTTGAAAGCCCTGGCGGAAAATAAGGTTAAACTTATCTTGTTTGATCATAACCGATAATAATTGTAATTCCACTTCTTTTAATATTAAAGTCATTCAGTTTCTTTGTTATAAAATTGTACATTTTCCTTATTACGGTTTAAAATTTTTTTGGGATTAAGCCCATTTTCCGGTGGGGTCTTTAATTCTACTTGTTAATTGTTCTCCATCCTTGAGTTAATCTGTTCAGAAAGATTACTTTTGGAGATGTTTTCTAAAAATGATAAAAAACCTTGTTTTGATCGTTGACACAACTAAGGCCGTATATGGAAAGGTTGATTAGAATCAGACCTCGTTTTTAATTTGAAGAGTTAATTGGTAAAAGTTAAATAAAGAAGAACAGAAGGACTTTAATTCATGTAATATACTTATGACAATTTCCGAGAACTTGTGCGTATGCAAGGAGACTGAGGGGTTGGTAAAGCAAATCGCTTTTCCTGTAATTGCTGTGCGTATTGAAAAGCTGATTAAGAAATACCGGATCTGTCGAGTCGGGATCGAGAAGCCGGAGTTGGAGTTGATTTTTTGAGCGCAGTTGCGGAGTTGGATCATAAGTTAAAACGTATCTAAATATTTCATGAAATTGAAGGAAAAAGCCATCCCATACTTTTTCTTATTCGCGCTTTCAAAAAATTTTGTTAATGTTTTGCTGGCATAAACAGCTTGTCATTTTCATTCTGGTTCGAATATAAAAGGAAGCAAGCAAAGGGAATAATTAAATGTAAGGATTTGCTGTTTACTTATTTGGTTTTTAGTAAATGATGTTTCAGTCTTTAAAGACAAAAATAATATTTCATCTATAAAATAATCAATTTAAACACATCTGATACTTTTCAAGTTTGTAATCGAAGTTAAAATTTCTAAATTAGAGGAATTGGAAGATTTGAAGACGAGAAAGTCGTGCGCAAGATGGGTGCCGCGTTTGCTTTCAATATATTGCTAATTTATTGTTGGATTCAAAGTTTCTTTACTTTAGAATTATTCTACAGCTTTGCCCCGTGTCACAGGTGGTATAAGCAAAGTGAAAATTTTCTAATGAACTGATTTCTGTTGGCCTCCAAGGTCTCATGACCCTAATGTAGTTGACTGTTTCTTGAGGGAAACTATTCCCACTACAACTCTTCAGGCCGTAATGAAGATCATTTAAATTCAATTACATACTTCAAAAGTCACTTAAAGAATTTAATAAAAATACACTATTTTTCACATAAATAAAGAAAACATAATTCATTTGAATTAACAAAAAAGTTATTTGAGTTATGAACCAACATTCAGTAGCCAACCTGAATAGCCTGCATTTGAATAACTTGTAGGTTTCAAGACTCCAGCAATCGCCCTGGCTAATCAAAATTTAAATTATCCAATTAACACAGAGCTGAATAAACTGAAATTTCAATTTCGATTAACAGATTAATCAAAACATGGATTAATCATCAAGTTTGATGAACCAATTAATCGCACAATTCTACTAAATGTATTATTTTCTGCGTTTTGTCCAAACAATAATGTTTGACTTCATTGTGCCATCACCATTATTAGAGGAGTACTTCAAATTAGTCATTACGTTTGCAGAAACCAGAAATACTCATTTCAATTTTTTACATAAAAACATCCGACGCTCGTAGATAGATCTAGGACGAAAGTGAGTAAAATTGACCCAGTATAAAAAATGTGCCCATGCCAGAATTGCACTTATCTCTAAAAGACAGACAATTTTAAAGATTTTTTCAGCAATTTTGTCAACCATTTACTAATAAGATGCAAAATACGAAATAGCGTATAAATACTGGAATTCAAAAATTAAAATTTGTTAACCGATTGCCACGACTGGCATTAAAAAATACTACGAATTAATTGGAGTTAATTGGAATAAAAGAATGAGTCGACATCTTTCGAATATGAGCTTTCCTGATACGCCTACATATTTGGGAGTCCGAGTAGGAGAAATCTGTTCAGTGAAAAAAATAAACTCGTTCATACTCCTGGAATAATGTTTAAACTTGAATACTTCTGCCATAATTTTAAGATTATATGTATTCGAATTGAATTTGCATTAAACTTAACTTCTTTGACACATTAAATTCTACTTTTTTTATCGATATCATTGTGGATGAACTTAAACTGCTATTCACGAAGTGGTTACTTAACACCGTTACTTGAGAATTTGTGTGCTGTGTAAATTTAACTGAAGTTTGAATTGTAATGTGCAAAATGAACTGTTGTCGGAAGTTCTAAAATGACTTATAATCCACATCTCAACTTGTAAGCACAACTCGATGTCTTAATAAACCTCACTTGAATTGGCAATAATTCTCATCTTTTATTTATTACCACTTGTCGGTCAATTTGAGAGCCAGTTCACAGTCATGTGAAATTATATGATCCAAGTTACAAATTCTAATTTCCCATTCTCTGATAGAAACCAGCTGTCAAATTGGTCCTACAAATGATCACCGCTATTGTACAAATCATCCAACATTTCAATTCCGCAACGACAACGAGGAAGGTATCAAATTGATTAGAGAATTCCCTGTTATTCCCCTTGCCATTCCTATTAATCATCTACATCTACTCAACACCACCTATATACATGTATTTTCAGCAATTTTTTTTCCTAAAATTTACATTTTATACATACATATATATGTATATGGTGGTATTTCACAGATACGGGACAGGACTGGCCAATTTTATGCCTTTTTAAGAGACTGAATCAATTCCGGGAGAGATTATTGACATACATATATTTGAAGATACCCATTTTCATCGCGAAAAATGGGCTAAATCGAATAGCCCGTCCACGTCCATATGTATTGCATGAGAGGAGGGTATCTTCGCTACGCTAGCATATGTTGCTATGAACTGATATATCGCCCATGGCAGAGCGGGACGCATTTTATCAATCTACCTTTAGTTTATTATTTTATATTTGTAAAACGTAATTAATCTTTTCTATATTTTCTATATCTTTCGCAAAATCTTAGAAATTTGTGTCTTCAAACTTGCTACGAAAACAGGTTTAAAATCAACTTCTATAATTTCATAGAAATACATTTTTAAGCGTCATAATTGTTTTTACAAATAAAGACCACAGTGTTATGTATTTTGAAGCAAAATTATGTACAAAAAATATTTTTTTTTGTGTGAGACTAAACACTCAAAATATCAGCCTTTTGCCCTATAAAGCGATATGTTGACATTGCAAACGATTTTTTAAATTTATTTGTAATCATCCTCATTGATTTGACTATGCCAAGGACAAGGATAGCGTAAACATCCGGTGGACAATTCTAACCAAATATTTTGAAAATAATCCATGATTACTGCAAGTCATTAAATTGTTGTATATTCTTTCATGACTACTTATATTTTAATATCAGGATTTTGTATATTTTAATGATTTTGTCAACTACTTTGTTTTATGGGAGAATAGATAAGTCAAAAGAAGGGGTAAACATTTCATAACCCAACGGAATCCCGTCTAGTGGTAACACTTTTATTTAATATTACTCTTCACTGAAATTCATTTTTCGGCGAAGGATGCTTAACTTTAATAAACACTAAAATGTGAAAGTGCTCAACGAACCCATCTAAAGTATTAAATTATCGTTTCATTTTATAACTTCTTAGAAAATCCGGCATAAACCGCTCGCAACATGACGTCAAATAATTTTATGAGCAATAACATCTTTTAACTGCTTACTGTCAATTTCGGGCAGAAATCATTGTATACTTTCAATCTCTGTCGATGATTATGGCGAACCGTCTGTCTTTATATTATTTTCAAAATAGGGAAGAAAACAGTCCTGTATATTGGTCAAACATTTAAATGTGTCAATTAGTCAATATGACTAAAAAATCGTCCCAGTTTGAACAATGTTCATGGCACAGCTGAGGTGAATAAAGTTAGATGTATTCGCAAAAGTTTAATGACGCATTTGCTCACTGTGGGCCATAAGAGAGTGAAGTGAAACAAGATTCCTAATAAAATTATGAGATATTTCCGCGCAATCCAACTGATTAATGCGTTGATTCGTTTCTACTTGGAAGAAGGCGAAGACGTTACATTCGGAAGCAAACTTGATAGCCGCAGCTTATTGGGATATGAGAGATGGAATATAATTTACAATGATTACTCCACGTTGAATCAAACGATCAGCAGTTTTTACTACAATTGGTAAGTTTCAGCAACATTTTAAAAACAAAGTACGTTAATGTGTTGAAAAGTACAATCTCACTGATAATAGAACTCAAGATAAGGATATCTAGAAGCTGATGCTTCTCTATTGCCTTTACTTTCCTTAGAAAATTTATAAAAAGGCGCCCTAATATTGGGGGAAACCTTGTAGTTAAACTAAGATCAAAGACGAACCGCTTTCGCTACATCATTATCTGTATTCTTTATGACTAACTTATAATGTTCCACACGATGTGTACCAATTATTCTTTATACAGAATCGCGCATCAATTGCGCAACAATAAGAAATTTAAATAAATTTTTTTTAATCAATTATTGTTTTTTTTTTGATTGTATAGATAATCAATTTTATTTTATATATTATAACTAATTGGTTTTCAAGATGATAGACCGTAAATGACTTTTATATTCATTTATACATATGCGACTTCTGATCAGAAAATGATTCCTCAATTATTGTTTTAATAGGTTGCTTCAATTCAGCTAAATTCCTTAGCTTCGTTTTGAACACCTCTTGCCTGACATAACCTTATTAAAAAAAAAGTCTGGTGCAGTCTGGTCAGGTGAAAGTGGATTTTCTGGATGTTAATTTGTTTGGAAATTTTCGTTAGAGCTCCGCCATAACCGATCTGGCTAATCGTGCAGTTGCTTCATCTTGCTGGAACCAAATGCTGTTGAAACGGATACGTCGTCGGTGCAGTTGTGGGTAAAAAATATTCCTTCAACATCTTTATTTATCCCATTGACAGTTACTGTTACACCGTAGCACGATACTTGCCCCACCCTGTATAATAAATTATTTTGCTACTTGAGAACATATGAGCCAATTTCTCCTGAACAGATCGCTATATGTAACATAAATGACATGTACACGGAGGTTGATAAACGTTGCCGTCAAAATTTGACTTAAAAACATTGAATGTTTTTGTTTCCAGAACTAAGAGAAACCTTTTCAAATCTATGCGGTTTCTACAAGAAGGCGCAGCTTATCACATAACCAGACGTATTATTGCAAGATTGCAGCGAAAATGTTAAAAAAAAAAAAAGAAATTATTTCAAGAAAATATGTTATTTTTCAATTGAATAAAGAAATTTATGGTAGTTAACAAAATTTATAAGGGTTACTTAAGTTAATTGGGATTCTTAACATAGCAGAGTTCATCAGTCACCCTGTACAACCGGTCACTTTCTATGTCTACGTTTCTGGCACTAACCCAATAATGATTACATGACAAATGATTGGAATCAAAATACATTATGTTCTACATTGAAAGAAGTAGCCCATGTATCTGCATCAAATATCATGGTATCGGTCTGGTACCTATCGCTTTTATAAGGCTCCGTCCAGTATAATGCAATAAATCCTCCAAAAAATCGTCGACTATAAAAATGCTTCCGACAGTCCGATATATTGCAATCGACAAGTTGGGTATACTTGCAAAGTCTTTGCAGAATGACATTGACCGATGTCCTCAGTTAAGAAAAATGTTAGTAAGCCATTTCACATAAAATAAGACTATAAAAGGCCTCTCCAACAGTAAACATATTTACATATTTCAAGCGCTGATTTGAGATAGTATTTTCAGAAGGGTGCAATATGTTATTGCCATCTTCTCTAGTATTGAGTAAGAGTCAGTGGCTCTGGCAGTAAACTGTTTTGACTAAGAAAGAGTCTAAATATGTGGACCCATCATTGTCAACGGAGAGTATCGATTACGTGTTGTGAATTGCATACCGACATAGACGTTAAGTCCGTGAAACCGCAACTCAAGGAAGAAATCCTCGAAATTGGACTTTTTGGACGACGCACAAGAGTGCGGTAAAACTCCGTTGAAAGAAGCAGCCTATTGAATCACTGTGAAAACTTGGTGCTTACAACTGGAGAAGGAGTGGAAAAGATTATTTCGACAGGACTGCTGATAAATGTTGCTACTAAGATGTTATTAACAGATGTTGAAGAATTTTTTCATTCCAGAATTGCTCCGAAAGATATTCTCTCTAAACTCTGTGTGTTTTCAACAAGATGGTGCAATCTATCACATAGCCAGGGCTGTTATGGATAATGCAACGAAAATTCACCCATAAACTGGTTTAAAGAAACTTGTCTCCCAAGATCAGCTGATTTGTATACCTTCTTCTGTGAATCTTTATCAAACTTCTTAAGATCTTGCAAAGCCTAATATTACGGCAGACCGTGGCCAGGATAATTAATGAGCTATTTCCACCTGGCACTTCTCATACCTCCTAAACAATTAAAGCGATTTTTCGAAATTCAAATTTCTCTTTTTCCTTCCACTTTCAGCATTTAGAATAGTAATACAACAGGTAAAAAATGGAGCACATTGCTACACCCACTGCAGTATTTTCATCCAAATTGACCCGTCTTTGGAAATTCAATCATTGCTCTGTAATTTCGAAGTAGTATTCTGTAGTAGCCTATGTTTTTGCTCGTCATAATGCTTTGTAGTTTTCTATAAAACTTAGAAAAGTCTATTAAGTAGCCACGCTCCTTCTGATATCTCCCGTGCAAACCATCAATTTAACCAATACATTCTTATTTTCATAACTTTCAATGAGCTGTACCAAACTCGGTCAAAATTAGCACAGATCCTGTATTTGGTATTTGGTAAATTAAGTTCTAAGAACTAAAATGGGCGGATTTGTATACCTGTTCTGGTGCCCGCCTTACAAATTGACCGTTCTACCCTAAACACCCCTTTAATTTGTTTAACTTATATCCTCCTAAACTCATATCTTTCATTCGATAGCACTATATTTAGTATAATTGAGCAGATATCTGGAATTTAATATTGCGAATAAAAATAGACTGCACCGCCACACCCTTAGGCTACCACATACCGATTTGGCAAAAATCGTTGCATCCTGCAGACTCCCCCAAAAAGTAAACTAATATAATATTATAATTTTGCACAGTAAAACTTTAATACAGAGAGTTTCACCTGACTTAAGCTTTCGTACTGGTTTAAATCCAATAATTTTTGAAAGCCATTTTTAAAGGGCTTAATAAGATGATGTCATTATTCAAATGAATAAAGAAAAAAATTACAACAAAAAAATACATTGAGTTTCTTCATCAGCCATCACGTACATCCGGTTTCAATTAAATTTTGTGTGCACTTTCCAAAGAAACCCGTTAAAAAAGATTTTTCTAAAATGAACACCAATAAAACTACGTTTGGAGACAATATTTGGCGAATAAAGTAGAAACAAACAACCTAAAGTTTTTTTTTAGTTAAAAACCGCATTTCAAACCAACCTCTTTTAAATTTCTTTTAAAGATTGTCGAACAGGCACTGAAATTATACCGTCTTTCCGCTTGATAGTTTACTGATACTCATCCATTAGCAGTTACGACAGTCAAATCTCTTTTAACATAGACCACTCTCTCCCGAAGTTTAATTGGCATAATTCATATGAAATGGAAACGGTCGTACTCACGTCCCTTTATTATAGCAGTAGAGAATCCATTATAAATACCACCCATTTGTTAGCCGCACCGCATATTCAACTCAAATGGGTGAACGAATAAATCCATATTTCCAGAGATGTTGCCAGGACAACTTTTCTTGTGTGCAATACGTATGCTTCCAAAAAATATAACTGCATCTTCGAATATATATGTATATAAATACCAAGCAGGACTCTCCTTCGTACTCATGTTCGTACCACCAGCAGTCAGCCAGTCCTTTGGGCGAGCGTGTGTATCAGTTGGTTGCACAAACAGTGTTCATTACTTGAAAAATATATAATTGAAATAAAAACGCCCGTTTTTATTTAATTGTTAGTGACGACTCACAAGCGAATCGCATGTTGCAGCATTCCGGGGCAAATGTGCCATATCCGCATAAAAATGCTGAAGATGTTCGATGCACGAGTGCGGAGGAAGAATATCATATCACCTTTCTCTCAGCGGATATGTTGCGTTTAAATTCGTTTTTGAAGTTTAAATCCTACGACAGAAAGGTAGAATTGTTAGTTGGCCATTCATTCCAGCTCGTACAACTCCCGTTGTACGATGCAACAAGGTGGCAATTTGGAGACATCGCTTTGGGTTTGTTAACGAGGGTGAAAACAACGATTCGCACTGTGCAATATTCTGTAGGAATTCAGGTCAGCATGTTGCCAACCAATTGTTTAAGGACGTTTTTGTTATACTCTTATCTTTTGTTTTGCTCCATCGCGGCGGTGTATGCCCTTCTTTTGTTGAAATGTCATAACGATGGCGTTTATGAACATCAGCGCTTGTTTTTCTTTCATTAGTTGCAATTTTCTTCCTTGTTTTCGCTTGTAATGACTGTCAGTACACGTGACTTGCGTTACCTTAACGCATGTGAACGCATATGAAGTGGAAAATGTGATGTAACTACGCCACAACTATAGGATGAAATAATGGACTCTTTCTTTTCGAGCATACGAAAGATGGGGATATATTAATGACGGTAAGAAACAACTGATAATGGTCCGAGCCCTGATACAACCACCTTCCACCTACCGATCACCTCGATGTGTCTGACGAACACTTCAAGTAGTCGAGTAATCGATAAGAAAGTAAATCTTTCTGAAACTGACGTTCGGAATTGCGATTCTAAAAAATAGAATGTGCGTAAGCTCACTGAATCTATGAAGCTCTCCCACATCTAATTTGTATCATACCGAGGTTAGGGGATATACTTATTTTATCACTCTGTTTGCAGCAACAGAGACTGTCAATCTAAGCATGTCCGCCCGTCCCTGCCTTGAAAGAGTAATAGGATAAAGTTCGAATAATAAAAATTAACAAAATAAAGAATAGTAAAATAGAACAAAACAGGGGAGCAGCACGAGTTACATGGCTGAAATGTGGCATAAAAGTCCTAAATTAGTGGGTAGGTTAAGTTCGAAGCTTGATGAAATTGGACCCACTAAAAAAATCTTGCACATAGAAAGTTTGAACAGACTTCTTAACTTGAATTTTTTCAACTTTTTTTCAAAAACTGTCCCATCTATTCCTTAATTCATAGTTATGGATGGTATTGTTGTTAATACGTTGAAAAGAACCTTCTAAACTCATACAACTTCAATTGTGGACGTGGTTATTGAAATGTATTGGGAGTGCAAATAAGTCTCCGCCGTTTCGTAAAATCTGGTCCCACCAATACTGTTTAGGTTGAAGTTGTCGAATGCAAAACGTTGTATTGCAAGCTTGAAAATTTGGCAATAATATAACTTTGAAATGTTACCGATTTTATACCATTATTATATATTAATATATATTTTTGTTTGTGCGTAAAAACGTCAAATTTTGAGGCGAATAAGGGTCTCATGCGGAAACTTCTAATTTACTTCATTAATTTGAAGAAATCTGGTGTGCAATTCCGGTCGTGTGTTTTTAAACACCTGTTTAAAAACCCGGTTGTACACGGTCCGGATCCGACTATAACTGGATATTTGGACCGGTTCCGGTTCTAAGTAAAATGAGCAAATACGTTATGTTTCATTTTGAAAACCATAAACAATATAATTTACTCCCCACATTTTTCCGTTCACAAAGCACATGCACGCTATTTAAAAATGACCACGTGGCCATGACACACAGACACATACATATGTACAACTTAGCTCACTACTCAAAAAATAGGTTGCAAGTAAACAGCATTTACTTGTTTACTACTACTAATATGAGACAATTTTTACGAATTATTTTAATGTTTTTATCATATATTCGTCAATTAGAAACAGTTTTGGGTGATATTTGGTAGAGACAAGTAGAAACAAATCCATATTATACTTATTTGCAATAGAGACTAGAATAGTAGTGGGCGTAGTCGAAAAAATAATGTCGAAGAAATGCGATTCTTTACACGAAAAATAAGATAAGTTAATATAATGGAATATGTATGGATGGAAAATGTGTTTGACATCCTCAATTATATGATAACAGGTCAATACACTGTTCACGCCATCATGGAGGGCTATCCATGGTGGTGGATATATACTTTGCGTCTGCCCACTTTATCAACTTTATTTTGTCACTATAATGAAAATTGAGTTACCTGCTCGAAACTTCTGAACCATAGTTATTAACCTAACTCAATAAATTAAAATATGATAGTATTTCAAGTGAAAACGTCTTCGGAAATAATGAACAGAAGAAATCATGTTCATTAAGAGACTGATTTTTAGTTATTAAATTAAAAAAATTGTCCAACTAAAAAAAAGTGTGCACCGGTTAAAAAATTGTGCTAAAAAAGCGTACGAACATGCTAGTAGATTTGAGAAAATGGTTTCTTTTCTAGTTTTCGAATCTAATTTAAATTCTTAACAAGCAATAACAAACAACTCTATGATGATTTATTTGAACGATGATAGAAGGGAGCAACGAACGAGAAAAAAATAGGATATTTCATTGTCTTACACGGAGTATAAACAAATTTTAGTTCTTCTGCGAACCGAACGGAGTATTTGCGTACTACACAATATTGGGTTGTGCGCAAAGTTCGTTCGGTTAATTCGTTAGCTCACCATACGTCACTTCTCATGACGTAGAGAGTTCCTTCAAACCCTATAATAATTTCCACCCACCCCTACTCCAAACTGTTTACTATTGTTTACTTTTGTTCTCGTTCTAGTCATGCGAGGTTATAGTGTTTGAAAAATAGTTTTAAAAAGTGGGAAAAATGAGCGAAAAAGAGAATTTTAAGCATACTATGCTGTGTTATTTTCGAAAAGAAAAAACGGCTGCTGAAACCAGCCGAAAAATAAAGTCTGTTTATGAAGAAAATTGACCCAATGGAAGAACTTGCCAGAAATGATTTAAAAGATTTTCTACGACGACTTCTACGTAACGGACGCTTCCAGATCAGGAAGACCAAAAGAAATTGTTTCCGAGGAGGTGAGAAATTTAGTTATTGTCAATGTCCGCGCAACAGTTAGAGAAATAGCAGAAATAATAAAAAAATCAGTCTTAACCGATGTGCGAGTACCTCACTCTCTCTCCGAGCCCTCACACTGCCTTGCGGACCCGTTAGAAACTGTCAGAGCTTGGATGAGAAGTTTTACCTCGCGCAACGTACTTCCCAGACTACGACCCGTTCGACTATCACCTATTTCTGAGCAACCACTTGAAGGATTTGAATTTCTACGATGAGGAAGCGAAAAATCAAATTGAACGCTTCTTTTCAGAAAAACCACGCGAGCTTTATGAGAGAGGAATTTAAAGCTCCCAGAAAAGAAGTTATTAAAGAAGGGGAGATAGTTTAATAGATTAAAATAATTGTTTTCTTGTAAATAAATTTCTTGTAAAACCGGAATGAACTTTTCGAACCAGGCAATAACTAAAAAAAACAATTTTATGCGAACAAGTATGAAGATGGAAAGATATTTAATTGCAAAGGGTAAATTAGAACGGCAATATTAGTGAAACATATTTAGTTATAAATAAACCTAGCTTCTTTGCCTCGTACGTTTGTTTACGTAAATTGTGTCAACCACTTATTGCAGGGGGATTGAATTTCATCTATTGCTAATGATGCAATGTTAAATACTTAACCGAGAATTACTTAGTTCTTCACGTGTTAATGGTATTAATAAATTTGACTTTATAGAGTTATCAATTTAGTGATTTCAGAACCTCCGCGGGGGTTCTTCGGACCGGGGCCCCGGTCTGGCAAGGCTGTCAGCCGTTAAACACCTGTCATCTGAAGTGTTATTTATTTAGTGAAACGTTTGCCATTTACGAACATAAATCTTTTAACAACCGAAGAACGCGTACAAATAGTTAAAATTTACTACAAAAAAGGTGATTCAAATGCTGGCTTTCAATCGAAAAAAAAATTTTTCATCAATGAAGCTCATTTCTCACTCAGTGGTTACGTCGACAAGCAAAATTGTAGCATGTGGGGCTCGAAGAACACAGCAATGATTGTGGAGAAGCCATTGCATCCGGAAAATTTGACCATTTGAAGCGCATTATGGTCTAGAAGTGTCATTGGGCTGTATTTTTTCGGAAATGACGCTGGAGGAACCTCAAAAGGATCTACTGCTGCAACCATTTCAAAGGCGGTGATTTAAATGACATTGTACGAGTATTCCTTTCGTATCATAGCTTTATGTGTGCTTTATTTAACTTTAGTTTTGAAACCAAATATAGATAATCCTATATATTTGCTATTAATAGCTTTCGTCAATTTTAATGCTTTACACATATGTTTTGAAAATTATTGATTATTATTACTTTATGTAAAAGGAATGATCATGAAATTTGAAGCTAAATTTATCCACTGGACAGTACTACAGGTACTATAACGATTAAGAGGCAACGTCAATCTGAACAATTTGAAATCGTAACAACTTATATTTTACTTTACAATATGTTCAATAACATATTTATAAACTTGCGAAGTGGTAACATAAATACATAATTTTTCAATTCTACAAATATATGTAGCTGGTAATGGTGCAAAATTTTTTCACGATAAAATTTTACACCAATCTTTAAAAGGAATAATAAGAATGAAGAAATAACAAATATACATATATTATATGTATGTTATATATAAAAAATATATATAAATAGAATAGCAAGATATACAATAAATACCTCCACTTTCGTTTTAATTTTTGTGTATTTTTGGTGTTATTATTTTAGTATCACGAATTTCATTCAATGTGTTACTAAACACTTAGGAGAAGAATTTGAATAAATTATTAAGAACGACTGTGTGCACGATATACAATTAAAAACTCAGGAAAATAATAGACATATGATTCTTCTAAATGCCTCAACAAAATATGAAAATCAACGTCAAATTTGAAAGCCATCGCACTTTGAAGCCTAGACTAGGGACATTTGGATAAATTCTTCTAACTTAAATATGCAATTTTTTTGTGGATCATTACGATTACTTTGGTCCGAAAGAAATGAGTATTTACAAACATATACGCCCGGGTGCTCAAATTAAACAGAATTTTGTATAAAAAGTTTTACAAAAAGCTGGAAATGTATTTTTAAAAATTATGAGATCAAAAACCTCGGTTTGAAAACTATAATATTTTTATGTTTTAGAAAATTTTTACAAATTCAAATAATTATCAAAGTACAAAAAAGAAAACTGAAAAATTTGGTCAATAAATATAAAAATCTAGGAAAAATATAACAATTTCTAAAAACTACAAAAAAAAAAACCTAAAAAAATTTGAATTTCATTTCAAAATTTGCCATTACTTGCCACTGGGACATCAATTTAAGAATTAAATACTATATTACATTACGTCAATACTAAACTGCTACAAAATAGGGTACTTTTATAATATATGGTATGGATTGCTATTCTGATTTAAGTGCTAAATTTAAAAGAAGCATTGATAATAGCGAAGTTTTCGTTACTTTTTTGCCAATCGTTTTTGCGTGAAGAATATTTTTTAAGATTTTGCTAAGTTGTTAAGTTCCAAAACAAGAACTTTTTTTGAGAATCGCTAAAATGTAAAAGTCTTTAAAGGACTTCATAATTTTTACAATACTTTCTATTCGTTATTGGAATAGTATTAATTTAGTATTAGTATTAATTAACTATGGAGGTCACATCGACTCAGTTCATTTTTAACCGGTAAACTTCACTGAATCAAACTTATTATTCCTATATTTCTCAGTTTTAAAAATTTTCTGGAACCCGCACCTAAAATCAAACCGCTATGCCGCAGCAGGAACCGTGAAACAACCAGTATCGCATAAAGTAATCTGGAGTTTTACAATATCCCTAAGCGAAAGGACAAATTTGTGCGCTAATTTAGTTTCTGACTAGCGTCAAAACATCTAGTACATAAACTGTCGTATTACATTAACACGAAATAACCATAGCTATCTATTAGAATCATTTCATATTATTTTGGCTTGTTTTCGCATCCACCAACAACAGAATTTGGAGGTACTAACCTGCAAATCGCGTTTTCATTGCTTCCAATAACTTTTAATTCTAGGCAGACTGTTTTGATTCTAATAATTCACAATTACAAAGAAATTATTTTAAGTAACCTGCATGGATGCCATAAAAATTTTATCAATAACGAACTTTCCAAACACTATCTAGTGAATCGGCTATTATTTATGACAAATTCACGTCCAAATTAAATTACTTTATGAGAACTGTTTTAAAGTCAGCATAAAAGAATTTCCTCCTATGGTAAGCCAATGTCAAAGTCATTGGCCTCGGTAAACATTTGAACCATTTTCTGAATCCCCTGTACTTGCATGTTTTCTTTTTACTGGATGTGAAATGAAATTGATCAGCATTGTAAAAGTTCAAAACGACAGAAAACATACATACAATTTTACGCAAAAAAACAATAACATTTTACGTCATCACTTAGCCTCGGTAACTGATATTTTTAAACCAATCCCACTAAACTAAATATTGAACTCAAAATTAACATAAATAAACGAATATAACAAATGTGCTAAAGCAACAAGATGCGATAATAATTTAGCAACATTTGGCCTTGAAAACAGTTAAGAATGCATACATTCTCCCTGCACCACAATCACACCATTCTATTTGAATTTGAATTTAGTTTTCATTATTATGTTAACGAACAAACTTATTTTACACTGCGCCAACAGGTCTTTATTTGAAGGCCGAAGCAGCGGAGGCGGAAAAACAATGCCTCTGCAGAGCAACACGATTGCAAACAAATATACGATAGCACAGAGAGAGTAAATGCAATAGTGCAAATATAGCCCCTGTCTTTCGAGTAAATCTCTCTTGGCACATTTGAATTATTGTTACCAACGTGTATGTTGAGAAAAAGCTGGCAGAATATGGCAGTGGTTGCATGTTCCTAGCGATCAAAACACTACCCCCTAAGTTCTTTGCAATTATTCCATTGCACCTTTATCATTCTGCTTTTAAATTCAAATTCGAATTTCGTAAATATTAACGAAAGTACCGAAATAACGGATTTCATTGGAAGAGAGAATGACAGAGAAACAAATAGGGAGACGTTTAATCTGAGAGAATTCACCAATTTTACTTTTTGCTAGCA
>JAHXMU010000651.1:153586-171948 GCA_019455685.1 Philornis downsi | reverse complement strand
TGAGAGAATTCACCAATTTTACTTTTTGCTAGCACCACATTTGAGTTCTTGGTAATTATTCCATTGGAGCTTTATCATTCTGCTTTTAAAATCAAATTCGATTTTCGTACGTATTAACGAAAGTAACGGATTTCTTTGGAACAAAGAATGAGAGAGAAACAGGGAGGGAGACGGATAATCTAAGAGAGTTCACCTATTCAGTGATTTGTCCTCTCATACTTTTACTCTTTGGTAGCACCACATATGGAGCTTTATCATTCTGCTTTTGAATTCAAATTCGAATTTCGTAAGTATTAACGAAGGTAACGGATTTCATTTGAAGAGAGAAAGAGAGAGAAACAAAGAGGGAGACGTTTAATCTGAGAGAATTAACCAATTCAGTGATTTGTTCTCTTCTATTTTTATTCTTTGGTGGCACCACATTTGAGTTCTTTGCAATTATTCCATTCCAGCTTTTATCATTCTGATTTTAAATTCAAAATCGATTTTCGTAAGTATTAATGACAATGCCGAAGTAACGAATTTCATTAATATAGAGAATGATAGAGAAACAGGGAGAGAGACATTTAATCTAAGAGAATTTACCAATTCAGTGGTTTGTCCTCTTACACTTTTACTCTTTACAAATGTGGTGCTACATTTGAGTTCGTTGCAATTATTCCATTGTAGCTTCATCATTCTGCTTTTAAATTCAAATTCGATTTTCGTAAGTATTAACGAAAGTAACGGATTTCTTTGAAACAAAGAATGAGAGAGAAACAGGGAGGGAGACGTTTAATCTAAGAGAATTCATCAATTCAGTGATTTGTCCTCTTCTATTCTTACTCTTTGGTAGCACCACATTTGAGTTCTCGGCAATTACTCCATTGGAGCTTTATCATTTTGCTTTTAAATTCAAATTCGAATTTCGTAAGCATTAACAAAAGTAACGGATTTCATTGGAAGAGAGAATGAACGAGAAACAAAGGGGGAGACGTTTAACCTGAGAGAATTAACCAATTCAGTGATTTGTCCTCTTATATTTTTACTCTTTGGAAGCACTACATTTGAGTTTTTCGCAATTACTCCATTGCCGTTTTATAATTCTGCTTTTAAAATCAAATTAGATTTTCGTAAGTAATAACGAAAGTACCGAAGTAACGGATTTCACTGGCGAAGTGAGTGAGAGGGAAACAGGGAGGAAGACGTTTAATCTGAGAAAATAAAGGCGAACGAAAATTCAAACTGCTGCTAAAAAAAAGCGAACACAACCAGCCATCATTTTGAACGTTTGTTTGTGAATGATCTCCCGCCTACCTGTAAAATATTTTGCTAAATACTTTGTTGTTCCCGAGTTAATCGTATCAAGGAATTTGATATTACATTTCGTAATAATCGCGATTGTCCGGTATTCCTATCATTTTTGTGTACTTTTTCCTGTCAATTTCAAAGCCTTCAGTGAACGGTTCCAAAATTAATGAAAGCGTGGACCCGAAACTTCGTCGAATACTACGGCAATCTTCAAAGAATTTATAAGAAGGAAAAAGGGAAGATCGCAAGAAGTTCAAGCAACTAGTGTTGCATTGGCATTTTACCTCTTCGATACGATGAATTTCAGGAAATAACCGACTTGTGGTTCTGTCGCTATTGCTAGAAATTGCTAAAATTTCAAAACTTTATGTTAGCCGCATGTAAGGACAACTGTAGGCAAGAAGACGCAAATTCATCATAAAATTCGTTTTCAAATATAACGAAAAGTTTATTTTACAACGATTTTTTTTCTAATTTAAAATTTTTGGAAAATGTAAAACATAAATTTTATACCAATCGGGTGTATACAAATAATAAGGCTTTGTGAACAAACCTTTTTGTTAAATAAATTTTTATTTTAATAAAGTTTCGGTAATGAAAAAAATAATTATTTGAAGAAAAAAAAATATAATTCCTTGAAAAATCTACTTGTTTCCAAAGAGTCAAAATTGAACTAAGAAACATGTTTTTTAAGACAAATGTTTTAAAATTATCGAAAACATGAAATAGTACCCAAAAAGGGTAATTAGGAATTGTAGCATGTTCTAAAAATTATTAAAATGTACAAAAATTTGTGCCGAAAGAATTCAGGTTTTAAAAGATGCAAAATGAAAAAATGTTGAATGAAGCAAAAAAAAAAAAGCAGAGTTTGAAAAAAAATTTTTTTTGCAAAATTAGTTTCTCTAATGAATGAAGCAAAAAAATCCCAATATTGAAGGAAGAAATTTTTTGCGAAATTATTTCCTCTAAAAAATGGTTGAAGGTGGGGTAAAATAGCGACACTGGTAATTCATTTGTAATCATTTTTTATTAGTTTCTTTTTTTAGTTATTCTGTCGGTGATTGCAGAGTTTTCTTCCAATTTTGATTTTCAATGGCAAGCGATGCTAACAAAAAACGCTTGGTTATTCTTAAAGTAGAGGCGTTCCGTTGCGTCGTGCTGGTATGCACAGGCTTTCAAAATTAAGACAAATTTAGAAAGTTCTCAAAAAAAGCAAAAATTGATAAAATTCAAAAATTAAATACAATTTTTGGAGGAAGAAAAGAATTTAAAGGGATAATTTTTTTTAAAAAATCTTAAACTTTTAGTAATTAATGACATAAGGTATATATGTATATATATATGTATATACATATATACATATCATACATGTTAAATAATGATTAGATAATGCTAATGATTGCTAATTAACCTTCTTTTGTGAAATTCTCTAATTCATTAAACAATTAGAATTAGTTCAACTAATTCCCATTAGATAATTGCAATTTTTATTCTAATTGTAAAACTAATTGCAATTAGTTGAAATTACCAAAAAAAATTGGTTTACTTTTACAATTAGAAATCTAATTGAATTCTACTAATGCAATTACATATTCAATTAGCTCGAATTAGAATCGATTATTTTGACTTTTTTTTGAAAAGATTGTATTGCTGAAAGCGAATATACCCGGGCATTCTAGCTATTAAACAGTTAGTATGTAATATATGTAGTACATATTATGTACCTAAGTTACATATATACAATGTATATTATATATGTATATGTGTGAAATTCATATTATTATTTTGTTTTTTTTTTTTGTTTTTGAAAATATCAAAATAATTGATTCTAATTCGAGCTAATTGAATATGTAATTGCATTAGTAGAAGTCAATTAGATTTCTAATTGTAAAAGTAAACCATTTTTTTTTTGGTAATGGCAACTAATTGCAATTAGTTTTACAATTAGAATAAAAATGTCAATTACCTAATGGGAATTAGTTGAACTAATTCTAATTGTTTAATGAATTAGACAATATAAAACAATTGCATCAATTGCTAATGCTAATTGCAATTTAACATGTCTGATACATATGTATATATTTAAATGCATTTGAAAAAGAAAAAAATCAATACTAGCGAAAAATTAAGAATTTTTATTTAAAATCTGAATTTGTCAAAATGTTAATCGAAAAATTTAAAAATCTGAAAGTTTTCCCTTTCGATAATGCTAAACGTCTTCAAAAATGTAAAACACACAAAACATAAAAACTTACTCGAAAATTTGAAATTAAACGAAATAATAAAATTTAATGGAGATATGAATTTTTTCCCAAAAAAAAAAAAAACTATTCCAGTATGCAATGAACCGATTAAGTGGATCATTGAAGACGCGTTATATAATTTTCTCTAAAAAAAAATTAAGAAATTGAAACTCGCGGAAATTATATGTAAGCTATTCTTTTTTTCAAATTGGGCGAGATTTTCAAAAGTAATTAAATTTTTTAATAGCATTTTTTTTATTCAGATTTCAAGTCAGATCGATTACATAAATAATGCAGTGCATCTTTACTCGCCATTTTAACATTGCGAAATACATACATATATACAATTACAATGTCCCTAAATTATAAGACCAATTTGTGATTTGCATCATAAAATCTACGGATATTATCTCACCACTGTGCCACAAAACAATCTACGATGTCACCTTACAAAAGTGTTTCTATGCATAAATATTTCATATTCTGTCGCTCATTTTATATTTGATGAAAAAAAAAATTGTCGGCAATGTACAGAGTTCTTAAACGATAGCAAAAATATTTTACAAAGAAGAACACTTACCTTGCATGATGCCCCTTCCAGAATGGTTTCTTGCCCTTTTACGCGGCCGCTGTATTTATAGATCACACAATTTCAACGAACGAATTTCAGGCGAACGATTATCACGAATGAACGGAAACTACAGGTTGAGACAAAAATACAACAGCTACCAAAAGTACACTTGTCCTTCAGCTCAACTAAAAACCAACGGTTTCTCTGCAGAACTACAATCATATCACTCGGCTTTCGATTTCTCTTTCTTTGGAGTGATTACAAACGACATGCACAAATTACCATTTAAAAGAGCTGAATTTCGACAACGACAAGTCTGTTTTCTTACGCGGAGTACAAAAAAATATCTCTCTCTGGAGCACTTTATTCGCAACACTAATACAAACAAAACAAAAAGGTATCACTATCGCATTAGACACCTTCGTAAATATTTTTTTGAAATTATTGCCATTCTGCTTTCAATTCAATTTTTATAAATGACAAACCGATGAGCCGAATCGAGAATTTCGATATTACAGACTTCTGTTCGAAAAGAGAGAGAAAAAGAAAACTTTATTTAAGAGCATAGAGAAAAGAAGATTAACGGACCAAATCTAGTTATAAAAGCGACTATCGTGTTTGTTTGTGTAAATTCTCTCACCCACTTGTTGCAAAAAGAATCCGTATAATCTATTGCATTTGCTGCAATGCTAAATTTTTAGTCGAGAAGTATTTAGTTGTTAATTGGATCAAAAAATTTGGTTCAACTCTATCTAGCCTAATCACATTTGTTCACAAACTAATTAACTTCAAAGCAACTATTGTCAGTTCCACTGTGCTCACAAACTGATTGAAATTGTTTAAAACTGATTTGCATTTAACCGAAACACCTCCGACCGCGAAGACAGCCACGAAAGAACTAATAAGACGGAAGCATAGAGGCTGCAAAGAACGTGTTAAAATATCTACTTATATTATTCTTCTCTATGGAAGGGGAAATAGAAGAGATCATAAATCGTTGAGGGAACTAACATACATACATAGCTGCCGAGGCGCCCTGCGACATAGAGATTATGACAGACAATTTTTAGGGCATAATCGTATAAATAATGCAATTTTTCGGGAAACCGAGAACAAATTTTGAATTTCACGGTATTGCAGGAAAATTCAATTTTAATGTTAAATTTCATAGAAGATCATTTGAATTGGTTAACATACAATTATAAAATAAAAAAAAATTAAATTAAATAGAATTAACGAAAGAATTGAGTATTAAAATATGCATCAAATTAGTAAAAAAAAACACAAAAACTATAAATTATTGAAATAAGCATTGCGATAACGTTTCATAAAAGTAAATGTAAGCAAGAACAAATATGACAATGACTTTATTTGTGAGGATTTGTAAAGATGTTATACAAAATAGTGTCCTTAACGTGGTGGCAAGGACACCACGCAAATATATGTAAAACAAAATAACGGAGCACCATCCAGGTGCAATTATACCAAATGAAGAAATCGACCAAGTCGAAATCGAAATGCCTTTCTAATAAACGATTCTGAGCTAATTACAAAAATTTTCCTTTATAATTTGTGCAATATTTCGGGAAAGTACCGATATTATGGCATTCATTTCTTCCTTTAAATACATAGCCAAGATCTTCGATTCAAAAACGTATTTTGTAAAATATTCGTAGTGAGAAAAATCGCTAAAGTAAGGTGGGGGGAAAAAATCAAATTTACGACAGTTTATGTTGAAGCCGTTGCGATCACCGAGATGTCATAACTGACCATTTTTTGAATAAAAAAAAAATAGGGGATAATGAGAAAAGCGAGCAAAAAATTATTGTAGAAAATTTGCTCGATTTTCCCGTTGCAATATGAGAGAACAAAAATCAACTTTTATCTCCCTATATTTAAATGGTTGTCGGCGCCAAAAAAAAGCGTCCTCTTGAATGTCCTTTCTGAATGTAGCCTTAAGGAATTTACACATAAACGTGTAAATCGGAAAGATTGGACGTGGGAGGAAGTTATTTTTTTTCTTCTCTAAATAAAAAGTTGATAAAAATTTTGATGCAATCCAAGCAATGTTCGTAAAGTAAATTTAAACCAATCTCTGGTGCCTGGAATACGCACATTTTTACCTTTTATTAGAAGCAAACATTGATGGAATAATAACGAATAATTTTCAAATATAACGAAAGGTTTATTTTATAACGATTTTTTTTTCTAAATTTTAAATTTTTGAAAAATGTAAGCATAAATTTAGCACCAAAGGGATATATACCAAAAAAAAAAAAGATGCTTTGTGAATAAACCTTTTTATTAAATACATTTTGTTTTGATAAAGTTTCGTATAATAAAAAAATTAATAATTTAATAAAGAAAAATATAGTTCCTTGAAAAATCTACTTTTTCCGAAGAAAAAAAATTTAAATAAGAAACATATTTTTTAAAACAAATGTTTAAAAATAATCAAAAACATGAAATACTAGCCAAAAAGTGTGATAATGAATTGTGTGAGGAAGTTTTGCATAATCAAAAAATTAATTATTTAATAAAGAAGAATATAGTTCCTTGAAAAATCAATTTTTTCCCAAAGAAAAAAAAAATTAAATATGAAACATATTTTTTAAAACATATGTTTAAAAATAATCAAAAACATGAAATACTGGCCAAAAAGTGTGATTAAGAATTGTGTGAGGAAGTTTTTTTCTTCTCTAAATATGATGCAAATTTTGATAGAATCCAAGCAATGTTCGTAAAGTAAATTTAAGCCATTCTCTAGAGCCTGGAGAACGCACATTTTTACATTTTATTAGAAGCAAATAATGATAGGATAATAACGACTGATTTTCAATTCAATTTCTGGCCAGAGAAATGCCAAATTATTGTCAATACTTTATATTACAATATAAAAATAATTTACCATATATGAGCCGCCAGTCATCCATAGATGCATTCTGTATTATTCTCTTCTCCACGTTTTGTTCAACAGGGCCGACCACTGCCATTCAATGTCTTTGGGAACGCAAAATTACGACAGGTAAAAACGATTCGCGAAACATACGAATTAACATAAAACGAACACACAATTTAAGATCAATAACAATTGCCTTTAGAAACAGAGAAATTATTCTATTACAATCATCATCACCATTTCATTTTCAAACAGAAATTTGTTTTTCTTATGCTAATGACGAACAAATTCTAGTCTCACTGCACCGGTGGTAATAACACAACACAAAAAGGGGAAAGGGGAAACACAACATCACGAATTTAGCACAATATTTATAAAACGAACTACACTAATAAATCTATCGCATCAACTCTTATGGTCATTTTCTTTTTCATTTCGGCTTCGAATTCATATTAGATTTTTGTGAAGTAATAATGGACGAAACTTTTTCTCTCAACTGAGCCGAATATCATTTTACTTATTTCTATTAAAAGAGAAAAAGAGAGCCACCGTGAGGAAGGGTATTTACGAATGAAGAAGTTAATTGTAAGAATATGCGAAAAGAAAAACAACAACAACTCTACTGAGAAACTTGCAAGTAATAATCACTTCCAATTTTTGTCGATGTTTTGCACTCTCCCTGCCACTTGTTGTAAAAGAGAATTAAAGCAAAATAACTTTGTTTTTGACTTAAAATATTTTGAGGAGTATTTAATGTTTTACCGGCAATTGGATAAAATTTATGATCTTTAGAATTTCTGGTTATAGTTTGTCTCTTTTAAATTCACTTTTTTCACATTTCATTTCATTTTCGCACGTCGCCTGATTGTTTCACAAACCGTCCTAAACCTTTACCCGAACTACGACCGATTATTAAGACATTCGCGGATGAACTGTTATAGTAGGGAAGGTTAAAAAGATGAATAGGCGTAGGAGACCACTCTTGTTGGGTTGCCATCCATACTTATAAATCAATTGATTTTGGGATTAATAATTTGATATCGGGCTTATGTGAAATTCGTATTACCATATCGTAAGCTTTCCATCTTTGTTTTAAATGTTTACTAGCGGTGTTCTTATTGAAAACGCTTTTCATAAATAGTAGTCAACTATGATGATTTTTCGTAATTTAGGCGATGATTTCCAAAAAAAAAAAATAAATAAATAAAATAAAAAAAATGTAATTGTCGGTCTTGTTCAAAAACTAACGATATTCAAGTATTGAGATAGCAAAATCAGTTTATATCTTGACTTTTCTTTTCGCCTAGAAAAATATTCTGTATCTTCTGTGCCGAGAATTATAATCATTTTACATTCTCATTTCAGACAACAAACGAAATTGTATCGACAATCAGGAAAACTTGAATTAAAGCACAATAAGTACAGCAAAAATATGAGTTTTCGACCCTTCCGCTTAGGAATTATAGAGAAATCATTGATTTTTGCTGAATCGGGGCGTGGCAATGCACTAACATTTCATTCAGCATTATAACGCAATACAATTGACAGGAATTGGGGTAAATTTAGTCGACTGATTGCAGAATTTGCGATTACAGCGTAAGAGAGATACCAGAATGGGCGTACTGACTTGATGGATTTTTCTCCAATTTTATAGAGAACTGTAAAGAAATGTAGTAGACAGAAATCTAGACTAATGTAGCGTTTTCATTATAAGAATCTACGTTGGCAAACGGTAAATATGTACTAAATTTGACCAAATGTGCCTAAGGATGTATGAGTGAAATCGGTTATTCATATGGAAGATAACAGAAGGGTCGTGTTTTTTTCTTTCAAAATCGGCCTACAATTATTATCCAATATAATGAATGAAAATTAATCTAACTTCAGCCTATGGATTAAGAGTAACGGGGAAAAAATTGAATATCATAAAGTTGACCAATATATATGGTAAATTCCAGAAGGGCTGAATAGATATTGTCCATCTACGACCTCTGGTTACCATCTGGCAAAATATTAGCCTGTGAAAAGTTGTAAGAAGTTCCATAACAAATTGTGTCTACCAGCCAGACGGATATTGCTTAACCGACTTAAAATATCGTGAAACATACGCATATTTCTTGGTATTTTAAATGTTTCCTTTTGATCGGTACATAATCGGCCATATCAAATGATAAATAGATAGATAGATAAAAAGGTACTGAAGGTATTGACAAATTTAAAAATACAATTTTCACGAAAAAAATGGGCTAATTCGATGTGTTGTCTTATATATTATCGGAATTCGTTTGTGACCGACCCTCCTATTTAATGATGATTGAGTACAATACACGCTGCTGATATACATATTACGTATATGTATGTATAGACCATAATTGAAATGTATTGGTTCAATAGAAAAAAACTCTCAGAAGGTCTACATCCAAAAAACAAACTCACTTTCATTCCATGAATGAGATATTAGAAACCTACTCACATTCGGGGGCCTTACTCGCATTCTATTTTTAGACTTCACTCAACGGGACTTACAGTTTGACGACCATTCCAAACAGTTTGAGAAACTTTTACGAGACTTCTCGGTTGCTTGAGTACCCGAAGTGTTCGTCAGACACATCGAGGCGACCTCCGCTTAAATAATGATTGTGTGCAGGATTGAATCCGGGATTTTGCAAACGATAGTTGAGCGTCACGGTCGGTCATTTGCGACTGGAAAAATAACCACTTTGTCCAAATTTTTTAATATTTGTATTATATATTCGTTAATTAAACAAATTGTTGCTGAAGTGTTTAATAGGTGTAGAAAGAAATAACTCCAATTTCTATACATTCGTAAAGAACCGCAACAATTCCCCCTTGTTATTGAATAGCGTCCAAAAAATATGATTTTTCACCGGAACAATTTGATACCGGGACATGTTGTTTATGGAGCAAGCCATTTTTGACACACCTGAGACCATGGTAGTGGTCTACCTGACGTATATAAGGTGACAGTTGTTTGAAAAAATTATTTTGGTGAAAAGTGGCAACCTTATGAAATATATGTTTCAAGTTACAATGCGCCACTTTATTTAGTATTTTTATTTGAACCATCAAATATAAACGTTGCCAGTGAATTAGTAAACACGGAAAAAATTTGGTCAACGTTATATAATTCTATATTTCCATTTCAAAAGTCGCAGTCCAAGCAATATTAATGCTGTCAGGTCTGCTCCTTCGTTTACGACTGCAAAATACGAGGTACCTGAGTTTAAACGAGGCCGTACGTATTGCCACGATGAACGCCGCAGTGGTTTACCAATTTAGGCGCCCACGCCAGACACCGTCAAGAAATTCCACAGAATGGTATTGTTTTATCGAAAGTGAAAATGTGTGAGCCTGTGAAATGATAGGTACAAACAAAAAGCGCTATATATTGTATATTGACCGAAGATATGAAGGTGAAAAAGTCGCGCGCAAGATGGGTGCTGCGCTTGCTTTCAGTAAAGTAAAACTAGTGTCGTGAACATGTTTCAGTAGAGTGTTTGGCGATGTTTCACTGCAATAAAGCCAAAGTTTTATGTCGATTTATAACCATGTGTGAGACATGGGTCCACCACTTTACACCTT
Source organism: Philornis downsi (assembly GCA_019455685.1). Lineage (NCBI taxonomy): Eukaryota > Metazoa > Arthropoda > Insecta > Diptera > Muscidae > Philornis > Philornis downsi. Next base: position 161,342 of record JAHXMU010000651.1, on the reverse strand, counting down.
AAACAGATCAACAGTCAAAACCAGTGGACCGGAATGGGATAATCGTGTCCATAGAAGGCGACAACAGTTCCATCTGCAGGCAAGGTCATGGCGTCTGTCTTTTAGGATGCGCATGGGATTAATTTTATTGATTATCTTCAGGAAAGAAAAACCATCAACGGCAAATATTATGCTAATTTTTTGAAATTATGTAAAAGAGGGCCCATTTGGGGAAATTTGTAGTGTCCAGCACTTTACACCAGAGACAAAGGAAGGCGTCTGTTATTTTTTGAGATGTGCATGTGAAATTATGGCAAAAAGGCAGATTTTGGCGAAAAAGAAAGTGTTGTTTCATCAAGACAATGCTCCAGATTTAGTTTGCTCGAACTATTTTCTATTTCCAAACTTGAAAAAATGGCTCGGTGATAAAAGATTTGGCAACAATGAAGGAGTGGGATTTGCGGTTGATGACCATTTTTAAGATTTCGACAGTTCTTAATATAAATAGGGTATTGAAACTATTGAATATCGCTGGAAAAGAAAGAAGAAAGAAAATTTATCACAAATTTTTGTTGTGCCATTTTTTTAGGTCGCTTAAGCCTAATGGGCAACTTTGCGCAGTCCAATTCCTTCCTTTTATGCGGCATATTCGTTATTAATTTCAGCACAAATATTTTCATATTATATAAATTCATATAACTGAGTATTCTTCTCTCACATCATGATGTATGTAAGTTATGTGATGTTGCAGCCGCTGTTAGTGACAAACAATCAAGAGCAGTGTAACCCATTTAACGGTTTCGCCGGTCTGGCAAGGTTGTCTGCTGTTAAATATCTGTCATCTGAAGTGTTATTTATTTAGTAAAAGGTTTGCTATTTACAAATATAGATGGTTTCACAGCCAAAGAAGGGATAAAAATAGTTAAAGCCTACCACTACTACTACTACTACTAGCTGCTACAAAAGTGGTGATTCAAATGTGGGCTTTCAATCGGACAAAATTTTTTTCAACGGTAAAGCTCATTTCTCACTCGATAGTTACGTCGTCGACAGGCAAAATTGCTGCATATATGGTTCGGAGAACGCAGAGAGATGGAAAAGGCCTCGCATCCGGGAAAAGTGGCCGTTTGGTGCGCATTATGGTCTAAAGGTATCATTGGATCGTATTTTTCCGAAAATGACCTCAAAAGGATCCACTGCTGTAATCAATCCAAAGGCGGTCATTTAAGTGACATTTTGTATTCGTACATAATGGCAAAGTCCAAGCATTGTAATGGAAAAAAGTTTCATCAAAATCATAGCTTTTTGTTTGTTATATTCAACTTTACTTGAAAAACAATAGTGGATAATTCTATGTTATTAAGATGTGACTTCAATTGCTGCACTACCCCTCGTCAACTCTTTACCAATGTGTTCGTAATATACACAAATTGAATGGTCCTCTGAAAATTTGGTTTGCAAAGAAGCTCCATCCCAGCGTGTATGGGATTATTAAATACAAGCAAGGGAAAATGTTATTACTGATTGTGAATGAGTAGCTGCTGCTACTGCTGTTGCTGTTGCGGCTGTTCCTGGTCCCGTGGCCGCACAGGACATGCATCGCCAAATTATTGCCTACGTATTTCTCAACGTTCTTCATGGTGTTCTTTCTTTCTTGGTTACATTTCTTGGTTGCATTTATAAAATCATGCAAGAAAAAGGCCACTTTGTAAGAAGATCATCGCAAGTTCATTGTAAATTTTATTCAATTTGTTTTTATTTCCGTGATGTTTAATTACTTGTTGTGATTACATCAGTTCGTTGCCGAATTACTTACATGTTGTTCATAAGAGAATAAATAACATTTCAAGGAGTTTTTCCCAAATGTCAGCTCTTTTGCTGGTGCAATTAATTTCAAGATGATAAAATTATTAATAAAAGCGCATATGAAAGCAGTGGTAATTGGCAATTTAATGTCTTGGAAACAGTTCACATGCAATTTCGTTGATAATTGAGAAAATACTTGTGCGATAATAAGATTGTCTTAATGATTTAACGTGAAAGCCTGTAATATAAAGTAAATTGTTATAATATATAATTATGACTCGTAAACGTATACTGTGTGCTAAATTATAGAGAATTTGGTGAAATTGAATGAAATGAATAAATTCGGGGAAAAAAGTAGGCAATGTCTGTAGGAGGTACCAGAAGAGACGTGGTTAGCCGAGTTATTTTCTTTAAATTCCGCTTTATAATGCTATATAATTGACAAAAATTTAAGCTACTGTAGTCGACGACTTAGGAATTACAGGGCCTACATTGAATTTCAAAGAATATTGTGTGGGAGTGCATGCAGAGATCTGGCACAACATTTTAACTCTCAGAACTAAGTTTCTCAAATGCATTGTGAATGCCAAATTTAACCTTATTCAGTTTAAGTGCTTAATATAAGTAGTATAAATGCTTAATAGGACTCCCCAAAACTATCTAGTTGTTTGGAAAAAAAATTAATTTGGTGAAAAGTGGCAGCTGTATAAAACATATGTTTTAAGTTTCAAGGCGCCACGTTGTTTAGTATTTTTAGTTTAAGCATCAAAATAAACGACCTCAGTGAATTTGTAAACGTGGAAAAAATGAGGTGACGACTACTGCTTTGACTGTTCCTTCGTTTCAGGTGTGAAGTGATGGACTCTTGTCTTATCCACGGTTATAAATCGTTGCAAAAATTCGTCAGTATAGCGGTGAAACATCGCCTAAAACTCCACTGAAACATCTTCACGACGCTGTTTTTGTTATATTGAAAGCAAGCGCGGCACTCATTTTGCGCACAGCTTTCTTATCTTCAAATCTTCGATCAAAATACGATTGATAGCACTTTTTGAAATGCCTATGCTGATTTTAGTGAAACAACGAGTCGAGATTGGTTCCGTCGCTTTAAAGACGGTGATTTTGATGTTGACGACGTGAAGGAAGACGAAAAACCTTCGAAGACACTGTATTGACGCCAAGCCATTTTCAAGCGATTGCATGCTTTGGGAATTATTCAAAAGCAAGGAACAACTGCTTCAGCGACTAAAAAGGAAGGATTTTCTTCATCGTATTGTAACGGGCGGTGAAAATGGATTTATTACAGCAATTCAAAGAAAAGAAAACCACAGAGGCTGCCCTTTACGCTGCGAAGGTTAGTTATGCTGTGTATTTGGTGGGGCCAGGTTGGTGCTATTTATTACGACCTGTCGAAACTTTCACAAGGGATCGGTATCTACTTCAGTTAATGTGATTGAGCAGAATTCTGCGCGAGAAACGCCCACAATACACGGAGAGGTACGAAAAAGTGATTCCTCAGCATGACAACGCTCGGCCTCACATGGCCAAGCCCATTCAAATCTACCTAAAAACCCTGAAATGGGAAGTCTTATCCCATCCGCCATATTCTCTAGATGTTGTTCGATTGCACACGGTCTGGCTGACCAACAGTTCCACTCATATGACGACATCAAGGGGTGCCTAGATTCGTGGATAGTCTCAAAAGATGAACAGTTTTAGCGTGACGGAATTCGAGTTTTGTCAGAAAGATGGAAAAAAGTAATAGATAGCGATGGGCAGTACTTTCAATGAATTATTTGTAGATATGTTTTCATAATAAAGCTGCATGTTTATGAGAAAACTAAAGGGTGTCCAAACAAGAACGCAAGATTTAAATGACTGATGCAGCAATTGAATTGTTTTTCTGGCTGTATGACATGTGGCGCCGTCTTGTTGAAACCACATGCCCTCCACACTCATGTCTTCAATTTTAGGCACGAAAAAACTGGTTATCATTTCACGATACTGAACACCATTGACTGTTTGCGCTTGACATGCCTCATTTTCATAAAAAAAAGGTCAAATGATTCCTCCAGCCCAAAATCCACACCACACAGTGACATGTTGAAAATGCATTTGCTTCTCGTGAATCACTCGAGGATTTTCCTCATCCCAAATGCGACAATTCTGCCATTGACGAAGCCATCAAGATGGAAATGGGCCTCGCCACTGAAGATGATTTTATCGGCAAAATCAGCATTTTCATGTTGTCTCTTCAATACCCAATTAATGAACTCCCTTCGCTGTCCATGGTCAGCTGGCTTCAGTTACTGAGTCAATTGAACTTTGTATGCATGAAGATGCAAATCTTTCGTCAAAATTCGCTGCATAGTGGATTTGGAGACACCAATTTGCTGAGTTCGGTGTCAAATTGAGGTGGATGGAGTTTGAGCGACATCATCACGTACAGCTGCGACATTTTCGGTCGATCGACCTGGTCGAAGGCGCGTTGTTGTCTTTACATCACTAACAGACCCAATTTTGGCAAATTTATCCATTAATCTCTTTTCAGTTGACTCTTTTGGAGCATTATTGTGACCCCAAATTTCAATGAGAATCTGTTGTTCATTAGTGAGCGCTCTATTTTTACTAACCTCATACCTTCTACTAGCAAAAAATAACAATTGTTCAAATGTCAAACAATGATAATGACTTCGAATGGCGCCAAATTTAAATCTTGCGTTCTTGTTGGGACACCCTTTATAAGAAATTTAATATTGCGTGCGCAATATTACAAAAAAAAAAAAAAATTAAATGTCTATTTTTCAAAAAGTGTCTGCCGTCCGATTTCGTCAATCACAAACTTAATCTGTCTAGTAATGTAAGACTTCATCGTGTGAAATTTCAGCTACCGCTAGCTATCCTACCGATGCCATTTGTATTGTGCTTTCGATAGGCAAGCGGCCAGGTGGACATTTTTAGGTCGGCAGAGATTGTTATGACGATCAGCAATATTTGGTGTATAAAATGAATATTTCTAATTGTTAAAAACGCTGTTACAAATTGAGTACACCCTCATCTGATGCTATATATATAAACATATTACGGTGGATCTGGTAAATATCCCCTTAAATTCCTTGGATCTTCTCTTTGAAGGAGTGTTTGTTGTTATTCAATGAAAATATTAAATTGAATAAAGAAGAACTAAATCTTCTCCCATAAACAGACACAATACTACAACGTTAAACAAGGAAGAAGTTCAGACTCGGAATAATTTGTTTCCAATTTCTAACATATATTTAAAACAGAAAAAGTAAGTAAATAAACGAATATGATAACTACAGGATTAACCTTTTAGTGGTTTCAATACCGCCGGTCTGGCAAGGCTGTTAAATACTTGCCTCTGAAGTGTTATTTATTTAGAGAAAGGTTTGCATTTACGAATATGTTTGGTTTAACAACCGAAAAATGAGTAAAAGTAGTTAAAACTTACAACAAAAGTTGTGATTCAAACGTGGGCACATTTCGTCCATTTTGGAGTGGTTATGGTCTTTATAATCTACCTACTGTACAAGGAATTGGCAAGATTGTAAAGAAATTTTAAGAAACTGGAAGCTTTATATATGTGGTCAGACCTGTGCATCATTGTAATGTGCATTATCGAAATGAATTTCAATTCAGAGCGCTATCACCATGTGACAACCCACTTTTTTCGGCCTGCAATTAAAGATTATGAACTGGACCGTATGTGCTGTCAACAAGACGGTGCCACGAGCCACACAATCTTTGCTTTACTGCATGAGAAGTTTGCATGCAAGTTTTTTTGCAGGGCTAGGTCAAAGAGCGTGTTTACGCGGTTAATTCCTAAACGTTGGAGCACTTAAAAACAAACTTTCGTCAAATTATCGCCGACATACCGCCCAAAATGTGGGAAAAAGTGGTCGAAAACTACCTTAAAAGGATCCACTACTGCAACCAATCCAGAGGCGATTATTTAATGACATTGTGTTTCGTACACAATGACAAGATCCAAGCATTGTAAAGAAATAAAAGTTTCATCGAAATCATAGCTTTATGTGTGTTTTCTTTAGCTTTACTTTTGAAGTCGAAAAATGTATATCCCTTTACAATCAAACTAAGGTGAGATAATTAAAATTGATTTTTTTTTTTTTAATTAAAAAAAGGAAAAAAGAATATCTAAGTTTACCCCGGAAACTTAGTACTATGTTGCGTTATTATTTTTCTTTATGTTAATAAAAACAGCATAAAGATTAGTTCGTCATTTAAGAAGATATGAGCTTTCTTATACTAAACTGGCCACTCTGAATACTGTTCGTCAGTTTATGAGGCTGATAGTAGGCTAGTGATGAGCTCAACTGCATGAGATGTTGGTTAAGGTGGCCGCTGCTCGAAAAGGATAGCCAATTGTAAATAGACTATCTACTGTCCGTGACAATACGCACAATAGTTGCTTGTACTAACCATCCTGGCTCGGTTGGTCTCGAAATGCAGCCAATGAATTATATAAAGAAGTTGTATCACGAAAGCCTTTGAATCGATTTTTTCTAGATTTATCCAAGAAAATTTAAGACATCCTTGGCGCCTAAGATGGAAATAAAGAATATAAATTGTTATTTTAACATTCACAGAAATGTGAGAGTGTATGTATATGAGGGGAGTGCTGTCATAGTGAAATTGAATGGCAATTCTCCACGACAGTACTCCCCCCTACTCCGTTACAAATAGGGTTTTCCTGCTTTTTTTCTAATTCCCATTTCATTCCTTTTTCTACTAATATTTGTTTAATTGTTGTTTAAATACAATTTGATGTTGTTACAAACGAAGCTCAACTCAACTTACTGCTGTACTTTTTTTTAGTTCATCAACACTCTATAGGCTATTGGTTGTATTCTGTTTGGTACATTCAAATGTTTTCGTTTTAAAGTCTAGATTCTATGGTGTCCAGTTTACTTTGTGGACCTTTAACTAGAACATCTAAGCCATTAAACATTGTTCGATTAATCACCGCCAAATGATTTAATGAACCAATTAAATTGTGAGAATTATCGATAATAATAATAAACGTTAGATATCGAGTATCTTTGAGACGGGTGTACCAACATAAAAAAAAAAAAAAATAATAATTTGAAAATTCACCTTATTTTTTGAACACACGTGTAGAATTTTCGCAAAAAATTAAACCATATTCGAATTAACAATATCCAAATTGTGTGACATCGTATTCGAATTACCTGAAACTATATTAATGTTGATTAAAACCATCATCAAATTGGCTAAAATAATTTTCAAATATAATACAGCGATTTTCAAATTACGTGAAACGCTTTACGAATGAAATTCCAATATTTTGAAATTTGTGTACAAATGGATTTCAATCCTTCGGAAATACCATTCAATTCTTTTACAATTGAATTCAAATCCATACGATTGCATTCGTAGTAATTCAAAAGCAAGGAACTTGGGTTTCTTATGAGTTGGAGCCAAGGAAAGTTCAGCGTCGTTTTCTCGCCTGTGAGCAACAGCTTCAGTGACAAAAAAGAAGGGGTTTCTTCATCGTATTGTAATGGGTGATGAAAAATGGATTCATTACAGCAATCCAAAGAAAAGAAAGTCGTGGGGACTACACGGTCATGCTTCTACGTCGTCGCCTCGGCCGAATGTTCACACTGTGAATATGCTCTGTATTTGGCAGGACCAGGTCGGTGTTCATTACGACTTTATTATAATATGATTTCGATGAAACTTTTATTTCATTATAATACTTGACCTTGCATAACATGCAGGAAATACAATGTCATTTAAATGACCGCCTATGAATTGGCTGCTGCAGTAGATCCTTTTTGAGGCAGTTTTTGTTCACTTCTTCACATATCTCCGCCGGAGATAACTTGACGAATTTTTGTTTTCAAATGCTCCAACGTTTGGGTGTTATGCGCGTAAAAACGGTCTTTGACGCAGTTCCACAAAAAAA
>JAHXMU010000651.1:27869-77086 GCA_019455685.1 Philornis downsi | reverse complement strand
GCGCGCACGCAAAATGCGCGACGCTTCCCGTCGAAGTGATTCATAGCGACTAAAACTCCATGAGCCCACCAACCCAATCAAGCTTTGCAAAGGGCTTCAATTTTTAGGTTTTTCGATTTATTGACAAGTTTGAATGATTGTTAGTGTTCAATTCATCTGGTTTGGCATTTTCTTACGAATATTCAAAGATATTTGTATTACTTCACTGAAATACGGATAGTGTTCACTTAAGTTTAAATGATTGTTAGTATTCAATTCCTCTGGCTTGGCATCCTGCAACGAGTATTCAAAAATATTTCTATTTCTCCATTGAAATACGGATTGTGTTCACTTACTGTCCTCTGAAGAGTTCTGTTAGTTCGCACATTTTGACCAATATCGTCAATATTCTGATTTGAGCGTGGCCGATTTTATTGTTCACTGTCCCGTTTCAAAAAGCTTCTTCGCAAAGCTTTGCCCTGACCAGAGGCTTTGTCTGGTACCGGGGGGTGATAGGGATATACACGGGCAGGTCTCGGGTTCGTGCCCCATCATCTGTATCTTTTTGATCTCTCGGGTGGTATGGACAGGCATGGGTTTTTCCTATGTCTATATTTCATGGTTGTCATGTTGTTCACCTTCGCCGAACGGAAGGGGTTTGGAGTTTTCCCCGTGTTCCGCAGTTGTGGGTACTGCATTCTTACAATGTAGTATCGACCATTCCGTTTGCCTGCGGTTTCCGCACCTGCAGGTAAGTAAAAATGTCCAGTCTGTACCCTTTCGCCACAGGGCGACCAATCCCGTGAAGTATGGTGTATAAATCACAATTTGAGTTTGGCCGGTAGCGTGGGGATCAGAAGGCCCCGGGACTGAGTTCCCCCTAGATCATTTGGTGTAGGACCCCTAGTGGGAGAATCACGCGAGTTGTGGTTGATATCAAAATCGCTGGTAGAGACTTTGTGATCGAATGTGGAGCTGTATTGCAACCGGTATTAGAGGTGGTAAGATAGACCTCACCTAAGCCAATGGGTATTATGTTCCATGCTAACATAATGAATTTGGTATCTCCTGGCTGCGAAGAAAGGGTTGGCAATTACGGTAGTACCAAAATTGTCAGCCCCTTTTCCTAGATAGTCCAAGTTTTACTTGACTATCCCAGAGGGACGTTAGCAATCGCATTGTAATATGCTCAGTGCATCGCACACCGTGGGTAGGACCTTCACGGCGAGACTCACGTTGAAATTTATTTTCAAAATTCGCATAATTTGGATACAGAAGCACTTACCTTGGAAATCAGTTCTGGAGAGATATTTCCCAACAATGTTTAAGCGTAAATTCATTCAGTTCGTACGGAAAAGAGAAGCATTGAGTTTCTGTCAACGTCTTTTAGCATAAAGAGCTGCCGATCTCAAAATACCAGCCTCAAATATCGTGTAATTCTGTATGCGTTTTCGCGTACGTCGTTAAAATAGAAATTTGGCATAGAACATGACAAATTTGAAAGAAAAAAGCAAAATGGGAAATAAGTTTTAAAGAATCAACCAATTAATTCATTTAAAAAAGTTATACTCGTAAAATGAAACATTTTTATTCTGGAAATGTTAGCAAACATAGGCTTTTTGTATGCTATTTTGTACAGAAAATATACTTTCGTCAACGGGGTGTGAGGTGACGCAGTTTTCAACAGTTCTTCAAGCAAGAGCAGCAATGCGTATCAATGCTTAAAAAAATGCATTTAAATGATTGCCTGAATTGATAAGGCAAGGTTTTCAATATGACTTGAAATATATTCATTCATGATCTTATAGTTGTAACCACATTTCATGCATTTGTTTGTCTTTTCAACATTTTAGTAAGTACGCATATTCAGGACATTTAATTGCTATCCCAAATATTTTAAACGAACAGAATTATTCCATGTGTTAACAATTTCTTCAAGGAACTTTACCAAAGTTAGTAAGACTTTTCCAAACGTTTGGCTCCAATTCACAGCCGAGAGCAGTTATCTGTGTAAATTTTATTTAGGTAACTTGTGGCCCTGGAAACTTTTCTCCACTTCAAAGGAAAACACAAAACTTATGTCGTCTATTCTGCGTAACCACTGGCATGGGGAACAAGGACGCTCTAGTGTCTTTGCAGATACGCAGGCAGAACATTACCGCGACATATGCAAAATGTATGATGGCAACTTTCTTCACTTGCTCCACACATTGCAAGGGTAAAGGCGAGAGGGGTTCACATTTGGCCCCAGATTCATTTCGGTTTTATTTTTTTGTTTGTTTGCTTTTGTAGTAGCGCAAACAAACAAAAAATTTGTTATCCCCATTTCCCAAAAGGGAAAACGGATAATTGCATACAGAAGCGACGCGTAACAATTTGCTAACATGGATGGGAATGGCTGGCATAGGCGAGTTGTGGTGTATGTGGATGGTGCAGCTGCTCTACTTGCAGCTAGACAGCAACAGTAACACTGACAACGTGAACAGCCAAACCAACAGCGGCAACAATGACTTCAGTAACAACATTGGCAATTACACAATGTGTGGCATTATGCTAAATTTTCATAACATAAAATGCAAATGCTGCCAAAATCGTAGTTATCATCACCCCACGTTCCTTGGAAGTGAAATCGTTTGTGTACAGTAACCTGTCATAGGAATGCGAAGAATGACTTTCTATTAAACTAAAATGATCCTTTTGTACTTTTCCATTGGTTGAAAAAGGGTTCACTTGATTTCTCTGGGGTTTCCAAAACGATTTTAGAATGAAATTGGTAAAGCCAATTTTATATTTGTTCTGTAGAAAATCTATATAATTTCATTTAAAGCAATCCAATGTGAAAGTTAAAACGCAGAATTTATGGCAAAAGATCAAACGGAATTTTTGTCATATTTAGGAAAATAAAAGAAAACAGGATAGCAATTCTGTTTATACACGTGCAACAAACTCCATCTAAACATATGAGTATCAGTGACAGCGATTTCAAAGAAAATCAGCAATTTGAGAGCCTTTTTTTGTTAATGGAGAAAAAAATACCAGTTAATTTAACATATTAATCATACCGCCAGTTATTGCGCAGTTAAAAGTAAGGAACAAAACTATTTGGCATCTCATCAGTAGTATATGGAACAGCTTTTCACTTCCGGTAAGCTTATGCGCTTTCCACTTTAAGACACTAAAAGGAACCTGCAGTTTAATTACTATTCTGAAAGACAGTTTGAGAATTGTTTGCTGGACTTGTTGATAGATCAAAAGTTAGAATTTTTGATAAGCTCATTGAGGTGAAAGTAAATGTTAAGGAGCTGGAAGCCACCATAAGCAAAAGTATTGCCTTATATGCGCTTAGCGATTTATTTTGGTCTTTAGAATATTTATGCCTTCATTGGCCCAGTAAAAAAGAATTTCCATAGAAGTCAAAAATACCCGCTGATTGTGCTCTAGAAGGGGTGAAAAAGTGGATAATAATTAATGACTTTAACATCCCAACGAAAAACAAAAACTAGAAGTGATTCAAAAAGAGTAATCACTTCCAATAGCGCAGTATATGCATATTTGTCATTTCCAAAGAAACATTTTTATACCGTTTCCAAATCTTAACAAACTCGGTAGTTCTTATTAAATTCAATTGCATTTAAATACTATCGATTTGTCTGATTTGTCTGGATTCGACGGCAACAAAATCACATTTGGTAAAAGCACTGTTTTACGATCTAATTTATGTCTGAAAAATCTAATCCAAAAACAAGATTTCTTTTGTCAAATGAAAAATCAACGGTTTTTCATTGCTATTATAACTCTCACGGAAATGTGAAGAAGACACAATATAATATACTGTTTCCTTCTAATCACAAACCCATGTTAAATTCATTGTTCTTTTGTTATTTTAGCTCGACACACTTTTTTCACCGATAATCAATCGCTTCTATATCCTTTTTATAATAAGAACTCTCAAATTCAACCTAAGACTCCACCTCTTTGTTGTTGGCAAATCTTTTACCACCGAGCCATTTTTTCAAGTTTGGAAATAGAAAATAGTCCGAGGGGTCTAAATCTGGCGAATAAGGTGCATGATTAAGCAATTCGAACTTTAGTTCATTAATTTTGGCCATTTTAATAGTGGATGTGTAAACGTCTTCACCAAATACGCCCCATTTTCCATAATTTCATCACCTAAACGCTACAATTAATAAATAATATTCACCGTTGATGGGTTTTCCTTTCTGAAGACAATCAGTAAAACTACTGCCACATGGAACCCAAAAAAATAGACGCCATGAACTTCCCTGCTAATGGAGCCTTTTTTCAGCGATAATCAATCGCGTGTTCTATAAGAACTGTCAAACTCAACCTAAGACTCCATCTCTTCATTGTTGGCAAATCTTTTACCACCGATCCATTTTTTTAAGTTTGGAAACAGAAAATAGTCCGAGAGATCTGAATCTGTCGAATAAGGTGCATGATGAAGCAATTCGAACTTTAATTCATAAATTTTGGCCATCTTAATAGTGGATGTGTAAACTGGAGCTGAACAACTCTATCCTTTTCACCAAATACCCCCCATTTTCCATAATTTCATCACCTATACGCTACAAATATAAAAATAATATTCATCGTTGATGGGCTTTCCTTTCTGAAGACTATCAGTAAAACTAATTCCACCCAAAAAAAAAAGACGCCATGAACTTCCTTGCTCTTGGACCCTTCTTCATCTTCTTTGGACACGATTCACCCATTCCAATCCACTATTTTGACCGTTCATTTGTCTAAGATGTGAAGTGGTGGACCCATGTCTGATGCATGGCTATAAATCGAAGCAAAAATTTGGCTTTATTGCGGTAAAACATCGCCAAATACTCTACAGAAACAACTTCACGACGCTGTTTTTTCTCGATTGAAAGCAAGTGTGGCACCCATTTTGCGTACAGCTTTCTCATCTTCAAATCATCGATCAGTATACGATGTATAGCACTTTTTAAAATCGTCATCAGTTAGCACCTTCAGCTGACTATCTTCCTATACCATTTTGAGCAGTTTCTCAATCGTGTCTGGAGTGGATACTTCAATTGATCGACCACTACGGTGTTTGTATTGGCAGCTCGTACGACCTCGTTTAAACTCAGCTACCCAATATTTTATAGTCGCAAACGAAGGAGCTGCCCCCAAAGAGCATAACTTAGCTCGGCTTTAATATTAGTTGGACTGAGACCTTTCAAATGGAAATATTGGATTACATGACGGTGATAAATTTTTTTCATGTTTATAAATTCAGTGAGATCATTTACTTTTGAAGGCTCAAATAAAAATACTAAACAACGTGGCGTGTCGAAACTTAAAACAAATGTTTTATATGTTAGCCACTTTTCACTAAAATAATTTTTCTTTAGCTATTTTTGAGATAGGCCTGGGTATGCACTTATGAAGTATATTTTCTTTGATATCGTCACCAGATAGTATGTTGTCCGTCTTTTTTTCTCTCTCTCTAAACGGAGAAATTATTATCGCTAAAGTAATTTCTTTGAGCCATTACTTGTCCCAATTACTTTTGTTAAATAAATCTTAAAAAAAGTGCTGGCAGTTATTAATTTTTCCCATTTAAGTTGTTAACTAATTTCCCTTATATTATGGAGTAGTAGCTGTAAATTCCAATTAAAGTTATAATTCCTTATATTAGGACGAAAAACATACAAAATGAAAAATTCTAATAAGTGTAGTAGACTGCCATTGTAAGTCATATTTTTCTACTATTACATTAGTATTGTAAAGTTTTATAATGTATATGTTATTATATTATGGAGAAGATATGTTGAGGTTTCTTATTGCAATAGTGAATAATAATAAATTAAATTAAATTATCCGAATAAGGGCTAAATACGCCCAAAAATATAAATTTTCTATAACAAAAGCACCAAATTAGTTGATATAAAAAAGAACCATTCTTAGTTCATTAAACTTTTTACTGATTTTCCTCAATTGATTTTATGGCCGTTGAGGAAAAACAGTGAGGCTGGATACAGGGTAGGTCGATAGCGATGAATCGGTATACTGTCTACAACTTTATGTCACGAATTTGTTAGGTCCAGTACGAAGAAAATTGTCCATACAAAATTTTACTTTTTCAATATTTTCTAAACTTTTTATCAGTTGTTCGTTAATTAAAATCAAATAAATGTGGATGACATCAAAAATTTTACTTTGAAACTACGTAATTCGAAAGCACCGGGTATAGACGGCCTAAAACCTATTGTGCTAAAGAAAATGTCGAATATTTTTTGCATTTATCTCACAAAAATTTTTAATTGGTTCCTCAAGAACGATTACTTTCCAGATTTGTTTAAAGGAGCAAATGTAATACCTATTTTAAAACCAGAGAAAGAAGCTAAATCACCAAAAAGTTACAGACCAATTAGTATGTTAACCTGTCTTGACAAAATTTTCGAAAAAATTATATTACAAAGGATACAAGAATTCGCACAGTCCATTGATGTAGTGAAGAAAGAGCAGTTTGGTTTTAGAAAAGAACATTGAACAATACACCAGGTTAAAAGAATTATAAATTTCATCAAAGACGATAAAACAAACAGAAGAAGTACTGGAATGGTGTTTTTAGATGTGGAAAAAGCATTTGATACTGTATGGCATAGCGGCCTAGAATACAAGTTGAAAATTATGGGCGTAAAAAGCTTCTTGACAAATAAAAAAATGGTGGTTACTGTAGATAATGTAAAATCTTTGGAAAGACATATTCTGCCTGGAGTACCTCAAGTATCTATCCTGTCTCCTTTATTGTATGCTTTGTATACATCGGATTTTAAAGTGTTGAAGAAATAAAACATTGCACTGTACGCTGATGATACTGCAATCGTAATAGGCGGAAAGTTATCAAATGCAATAATAAAAAATATGGAAAAATCACTTATACACGCAGAAAAATATTTCTCAAAATGGAAAATAAAAATTAATCAGGATAAAGCACAAGCCATAATTTTTCCATTTAATAAATCGCCCAAGAGAATCCCCACTGTGCCTCTAAATATGCAAGGCACGGAAATTCCACTTCAAAATAGTATCAAGTATCTGGGTATTATATTTGATAAAAAGCTAACACTTAAGGAACACGTATACAAGACATGTGAAAAGGCTATTCGATGCGGAGCAATTTACCCACTGCTAAACAAAAAATCAAAGTTGAATGTCAGGAATAAAATGCTACTATATAAAACTTGTATATGGTCAATTATGACATACGGGTGCCAAGTCTGGTTTACGAAAGCTGCTAATGTTTACCGAAAAAAAACTTTAAATAATATAAAATAAGAATTTAAAAACTATTTACGGTTTACCTATTCGCTACCCAACATTATACCTACATCGAAATTTCAACGAAGACACATTTAGTATGGTTGTGCAGGGTGGCGCAATAGAACGTGCATATTAAAAAAAATAGATTAAAAAATAAATACAAAAGGTATGGTTAAAATAAATCTAAGGCATTGCAGATAAATGGAGTTTATTTTTTAAAAATAACATCATCTAAATGGTGACCCTCTCTACGACGGCACTCCTCTAACCGCAAACAAAAATTATTGAAAACTTTCTTCAGTAATACTGGTGTAATGGCTGCTATTTCACAACGGATATTCTCCTTGAGCTGAACGATGTTTCTTGGATTATTACTGTAGACTTCGTGTTTGAGGTATCCCCACAAAAAAAGTCAAGAGGCGTCAAGTCTGGACTACGTGGGGGCCATGGGATATCACCTCTTCCGAAATCGGTCTGCCAGCAACATCTGCTTCACAACCGCCATGGAGTCATTTGATGTGTGACAGGTAGCTCCATCTTGTTGCAACCAAGTTCCGGAGTTCACTATTCTTGAACTTTCAATTTCTGGAGCCAAAAATCCGTCCAACATCTCAACATAGCGTTCCGTATTAACCGTGACGTTTTGGCCCCGCGCATTTTCGAAGAAAAAAGGACCAAATATTCCTCTGCCAGAGATTGCTGTCCATACTGTCACTTTAGGACTGTGCAATGGTTTCTGGTGTTTGATTTTGGGATTTTCACTGTTCCAGTAACGACAATTTTAACGGTTTACGAACCCATTCATAAGGAAATGAGCCTCGTCAGAGAAAAGGATATTGTCAAAATTGGAAAATCGATTAAGCATTTCATTAGCAAATGCGAGCCTTGCTATGAAGTCAGACTCTTTCAATTCTTGTGTTAATTGCAGCTTATATGGATGCAGTTTAAGATCCAATGTTAAAATTCCTTGCAAACTTCGTCGCGATAATTGTAAGACAGACGATCTCTTGCGAGTCGACATTTGTGGATTTCCTCGTACTGACTCCATAACTCTCTCAACGTTGTCTTCGGTCCTAGATGTTCTTGGGCGGCCATTTGCTTGTGGTTTAAATATTGAACCGGTCTCTTCAAAACGCTTTACCCATATTTTAATTAAATTAGCACTCGGAGCTTCACTAATTCGCCGTAGTCCGTATTCAGCACAATATAGTCGCCTAGTAGCAATATATGAACGAGAGTTCTCGTAAAATGCACGACGCTTCCCGTCGAAGTGATTCATAGCGACTAAAACTGCATGAACCCGCCAACCCAACGATGTACGCGCCTCCCCGCCCGCGCTTTTTCTCCCCCGCAAAGAAAGATGATGCAATATGCACGTTCTATTGCGCCACCCTGTACATAATCTCACCAAAAGCTTTGAAGATCGAAACAGATGCTCCAACTATGAATTAATGAAGGACTTATAGATATAACTATCTTCTAAATCTTCGTTAGGCAGATGAAAGGAGTTATTGTTATCCCAATTTCCTTGCACTTAAAATAGTTTTTTTACCATCTTTTTTACCTAAAAATGTAATATAAACATTAAACGAATTACCTCTCATAAAATAAAATGTAAATTGTTGCAATACTACTAGCAAAATCTCAAGCCTTGTGAATGTTAAAATTAATTTTAAAACTGTAATAATGATAGTACAAACAAATAAATAAAAAAAGCATCATGCGTTAATAATTATTTTGTTGGAAAAGTTCCATCAAAATGCATCCATTTTGTTTTATAACAACTATGAGAAATAAGAATATATTTCGCTTTCGGCCAGTTACGGTTCTCTTACGGCGAGGTGGGGCATCGCCTATGAACCACACTGGAGGAATATAATATTCGATCCAAACTTCGCCTGTCTAGATATTCACCAACATACATCTCTAATGCTTTTTATATTGGACAACGATCTTATATTGGTCAGTCCTTTTGGGGTTATGGCATCCTTGAAGGACTACCAACTATATAAGTTAGATTTATTAACGAGCAATAGATTTCTAAAGGGATTAGTGAATAAAAAACGGTCAATGACCTGTAATGATTTATATGGGATCAGCGATCTATAAAAGGGCAATCTCTAAAGGACATCATGCAATGATTTAGGGAATTGTCACTGTTTTCTTAGGCCTAAGATCTTTAAAGGGCCGTCTACCTCCAAGGGGGCCAGTGGTCTCTAATGAGATCAGTTGCTAAAGTTAAAGTCTAAACAATATAGTTAACACTTTAAGTCATATTTAAATATCAGGTTCAAAGGTCGCTTCAAATTTGCCTTCACGCCTGACAAAAGAATTACTAAAGTATCGCTCTATACTTGTTAGCGCAATACTGTATGTAAGTGGAAAATATCAAAGGACACATAACTACGCCTCCGTGTATTTACATGTACTCGTATGTACGTAGTTAGATATTGCATATGTATGCATAAAAGTTCACACACCTTTACTTGCACAATCGTATTGCCGGAATTCTTTTGCATGTGACATTGTTGTCATCACAAATGCCACATTTGCAACAAACGAAAGCAATGCACGTTTCTGATTCCTTTTATTCGTCTTGTGGTGACAGAAAGCAATTTAACGTTGCGTACTTTGTCATGTATAAGACTTCAACTGTAACGAATCAGTGGATTGATTAGTTGGAATTTATGGTATAAGTTATGTAAGCTCGCGGATAGAATAGCGCGTTGGGTGGGCGAATGGTCACGGCAATGTTCAACTAGAATTCATATTGAGTAAGATATTATCTTTCTATAAATAAAAACGAATAACATTTTTTGAAAACATCAAGTACTCGTACGTTTACATTACCGCTGGAATTTTTATATATCCTCATCCTTTGCTGTGAGATGTAGTTTTTGATAAGAAAAAGTGTATGATCTATGCCAAGAGACTCGTTAGAGTCTAGAGTCCCAAGGCTCAAATTAGTTTCAGGACCATATGCGGTGGTTTACTTATCTCTGCTGGTTTGGTAGAACAACTAACTGACAGGAAGACTAACATTCCGATCTCAATAAAAGATTGCGTGCGGTAATATTTTGCCAATTGGTGTTTTGAACCGGCAAATGACTGATATTATCACATAAGAGCGCTTATTTGACAAATACAACGCTTGCGGAAATGTGCGTTGCCGAATCAATTTGAAATGTTGTAGATTCTGAATAAATATCAATTTCACATATGAACTTCGTAAACTCAAGAAATAATAAAAATAATTTCAAAATAATACTTCCAAGATCGTTGTTTGGATTTTCAACAGATATCGAAATGGCACCTACAAGTTAAAATCGAATAATAGTTATTTAACATGTGCTGTAATCAAGTCACATAAAATTTAGTACACGGTATAACTTCCCACCCATGAGAAGACTAAGTTGAAAACATTGATTCCAATACGAATTGTTTTAGGATGGACGATGATAGTCCATTATGTGATCACGTCAGTATGCTGGTCGGACGGTCCCAAAACTAACCGACATGACGTATAGATGGTGCTTGTAGTTTGAAAAAATAATATTTTGGTGAAAAGTGGCAACCTCATAAAATATATCTTTTGAATTTCAAGGCGCCACGTTATTTACTACACTTTTATTTAATACACTTTTCCCCCCTTTTAAATACTTGAGGAGGTTGCAGTAGCATCTTTAATTTTTACAACAACGATGCCTGTATGATTAGTGTATGCAGGTAATATAGCTTTCCTTATAGTCATCTCCAAAATTCTGTTGAAAAAGGCTGTTGTCCTGTATAAATTCGCGTTTGGTGAAAAATGGCTTACTAAGGATTTTGCTATTTTCATTAAGGACATCGTGTTAGTCATTGCCAGCATAAAACAGTAGCATAAACTTTGCCGGAGACAGCTTTATAGTCGATTTGATGTAGTCTGAACATCGGGTGAGTTGGAGATTTGCAAGGTCTAAAGCTAATGAAGTTCACTTTAGTCAAATAAAATTGGCTTTATAAATCTTTTACATATCATATTGTTAAACCTGTGATATAGGTAAAGTTTAGTTCTTTTCCAAATTTCAGGAAATACGTCCAAAACAAAAAAAAAGAGTATGGAAATCGTTCAAATTATCTTATATTATGTGAATGGAGAAACTAGTTGCCTTATTAGTCTATTTTGTACGTGCAGTCCTATCATATACTACCATATAACATATAGACACATTTTCACAAATAACATTCCATTAACCATTCGGACGAACACTAATGATTCCATTTCAATTGTTCTTCGTCGCAATTATCCTCTTTCAAACTATATAAGTATTACATTAATGATGCCTTTAAATAATGTCTAACATACAAAAACATTACAGCCGTTTGAATGCAAATTATAGAAATAAAATAATATTTATTAATGTTATGCACAAATTAAGTTACGTCTACTCTACGTATAATGAACAAAGTCCACACCACCGCCATTATCGACAACGGCAGCCAGATAGGATAAAAGCATGAAGATGTTGCTGCATATTCAATAGAACCACAATGTGTTTGCATGTAAAACATTTTCGCTAACAATATAATTGAATATTAAACTACATCTGACGATACTTTTAGTAGACAACAGTTTGCTGGCGAGCAACGATGCTAGCAAAAAATTCGCCGTAGAAGGGAAAAAAGTTTTAAAAATAAATGTGCGAAATTTTCACAATTCACATAAATATTCAATTTTAAGCATTTTCTTTTTTTTTTCTCGCTACTCCTTATTCTATTTGATTCTGTTGCACTGTATTAAATATTGTGTTCATTTAGTGTTCGATACAACGCAAAAGAAGACCCTAAGCTGTGGAAAACAAATTGCACAAGGGAACAAAGCGGAAAAATTATGAACAAGGACATTTTGGAAGACGGGTGTTTATAGACTTTTGACGTGCCCTAAATGTTAAGGCAACATAGTGCTATGTTAAGCTGTTGGTTTGAGGAATCTTACAAATTTTGTACCGTAGCTTTACTGTATTCATAGGAGTTTGAGGTAAACTGATGTGAAGGTTTTACATGAGTCTCGCTGTGAAGCCTTACCCATGGTGTGCCACCACACAGTTGCTGTTTTCTAATCATTTACTTTTCTATCTTGGTTATGTGTTTTTTCTTTCTTCTAGCGACAGCAAGCGCCCCTTTGGGGTACTCAAACTAATCCCGAAGGATTAGCCAAACTACCAGAGATTGGAAGTAGATCCCTTGGAAAAGCTTCCTCAGGTCCCACTCCCTCACTCGGCCAAAGTATCTTGGTATGAAGTGAGCTACCTCCCGAGTAGGAGTTGAGGCAATCTAGGAATACCTCGGATAGACATGAACAGTGTTTTCTAAGCTAATGCCTTCCTTCAGCAACGCGACCTAAAGCAACGCAAAAGCACTGAAAACACTTGTTCGGGCAACCACAGCCAGCACAATGCTCCCACTAGGGGTCCAACACCATTGACCAGGAAGGAACAATGTTCCTTGGGCCCCTGGTCACCCGTGCTACCAGAAGAGAAGAACCCTCTGGTCTGGGTTTCGCAGACAAGCTACTCCAGTTTTGCTTTATCATACCTCGCATGGAACTGGTAATCCATAATCTACGGCATAGATTTTCAATGTCCGAGGAGAGAATATCAACACAGCAAAGCACACCATGCTCCTACTCTAATTACACATAATTGTTTTAGTTGTTTACATATTGTGAAATCTTTAAATTTATTTTTACAAGAACAGACTAAATTTTCAAGGTCGCCACCAACTTGCGAGTGTTTTGCATCTTTGCTCTTGCCAGGCCAACTGCATTTTGTGCAAATATTAAATATTTCCCTTTTTATATTTTACATTTTGTAGAATTTCAATTGTAGTTAATTTTTTAATATGCGCCTCATGCTACGAGCAAACACATTGAAATTTTTGCCAACGGAACCGCACTTTGTTGCGGATTACGTTGAATTCTGGCCTTCACCTTTCGAACCATTTCTGGTGATGTTACTGTCTTTTGAATGTCCACTTCAGTGGCGGTTTTTGATGCTACCAGTGTCACTGTAACATGTTATGGAACTATACACAAAAATATTTTGTTCACACGTAAATGTTGTAGCTCAATAAATTATGGGCGTTGCGTGTGAATTCTATTTCCGTAAAACAAAATGCCTCCATCGGAAACCACATTACGCATTGATGCTGGCTGTCATTAACCGTTTGGTTGCTACAGCAGCGTAAAATTGATAACATTGATTGAATTTCTGGATAGTGGGTGGGTCTTTCTACATTTATTCAGAGTAACTGATAAGATTCCTTTCCATTCGATTTTTATGTGGAGGACAAAGCACTGTGAGTAGGCTATAATCATGCACAAACTCGATTTCCAGACGTGTTCCTCTCCACACATTTATCGTATATGTGATTTATATACGATTCCCCTTCATTGACTTTTAGAGGGGGGATGAAGCACGGTGAGCAGCCATTATCATGGATAAACTCAATTTCCAGACGATGATCTAAATTCTCCTCCAGTTTTTTATTAGATTTTCGGAGCAACTGCTAGTTTTGTGCCAGATTTCACTTTTTTGCACCGACAGAGGTCGCTGATTTTATGAATTTTAAGCAAGAATGACTAAAAATGATGAAATGAACTGCGATTATGATAAATAAAATTTCAATAGTTTCGATTTTTAAGCAAACTGTTTGACTTTTTTTGTTATTATATTGCAATAGGACGAAGCTTGCCATAAAAAGATTATTAAGTTTAAGTAAAATAGTAATAATAGTAGTAGTAGTAGTAGTAGTAAAAGTAGTAATAATAGTAACGTGTGAAAAATCTAAGGTTTTTCAAAATTTAATTAATTATATTGTTTTGTTATTAATTTAGAACATCAATTTCATAGTGAAAAAAGATATTAAATATTTCTTTCCTCAAACTTTTAGCGATCGGAAAACGTGCGTAGCCAGCCACAAAGAAAGTCTGATATTGCTAATCTGGATACCATCGAGTTAGGCACAGTCTTCTTCTTAATTCTAATGTTCGCCTGGCAAGGTCAATACAGGGTGGGCCATAAGGGTGTTGGCGGTTTAAATATTCAATTAAAAAAAACTACGAAACATAAACAAAATATATTTGTATTTTTGAAAAGTAGAAGCATGGGAATTTTTAAGACTTAAAAATAATGTTGTCTAAATGGCTTCCCTCGGCTGCTTGACACTCTTGGAACCGAAGTCGCAAATTTTTGAAAACTCGTTGAAAAGTTGTTCTCGGTATTTTGTTACTTTCCTGAATAATGTTCCTCTTCAACTGCTCTAAATTGGTCGGATTATTCTCGTAGACTACCGATTTGAGGTAGCCCCATAGAAAATAATCGCATGGAGAGAGATCGGGGCTACGTGGGGGCCATTCAATATCCCCCTTTCCGAAATGAGTTTTCCAGGAAAAACATTTTTCAGCAGCTCTATGTATACTCTAGCCGTATGACATGTGGCCCCATCCTGTTGAAACCATATCCTCGAGGTATTGCCTTGAAGTTCTTGCAAATCTGGCACCAAAAAGTCTGCTAGCATGTTGCAATAATTGTTCGCTCTAACCGTCATCGCATGCCCTCTTTCGTCCTCAAAAAAGTATGGTCTAATAATACCGGTTGACGTTATCCCAGCCCACACGACAAGCTTAGGGCTGTGAAGTGGACGTTCATGCAAGCGTCGGGGATTAGTCTCGGACCAGAACCGACAATTTTGCTTGTTCACATGGCCATTAAGGTGAAAATTGGCCTCATCACTAAAAATCACGTTGTTGAAATTGTTGAACCACTCTAGCATCAAGTTGACAAAGTTAATTCGGTTATTGGCATCATCGGGTTTTAATTCTTGGACTATCTGTTTCTTATAAGCCTTCAAATGCAAATCACGTTTCAAAATTCGTCGTAAAGTTGTTCTTTTAACATTCAAAGACTGACTTCTCTTACGTGTTGACTGTTGCGGATTTCGCTGAACTGAAACACGAACACGCTCCACAATGTCTGATCTGGCAGAAACTGGGCGACCACGAACCGCAATTGGTACTGTTGAGCCGGTTGTTTCGAACATTCTGATCCATTTTCGTATCACATTGGCGCTTGGAACTTCACTTAAATCGTGCAAACCGTGTTCGTGCCGATACAAACGTCGTGCAGTAATCACTGATTTATTGTTTTCGTAATACGCTCGGACACAAAATGCAGGCTGCACTCCCGTGTACGGCTCCATGGCGACTAAATTTCCAGGAAGCGGCGCAGCGAACAACATATCCCCCCGGCACCCCGCGCCGCGCGTTACCGAGAAATTGAAGAATTAAATCGCCAACACTCATATGGCCCACCCTGTATTATCGGATTATATCCGATAAAAAAGATTGCAGCACTGCAACAAACTGTAAAGTTTGCTCTTAAAAAACGCCATGGAAAGAGCGGCAGACGAGGATATAGAAAGATACAGGGATAGAGGCGAAGGCTGAAAAATCTTATTTACAATGATATCTGTACAACTTGGTCAAAGAACTGGCTCTAAAACTCGGTGCCAGACATAGTGTATGCAATTCTTTTTTTTAATTCATCGACAGCAGTTCTTTTCATACAAAGCTCGGCAAATGTCAATCGAATCCTACACTCAGAAATCATAGAAGAACCACTATGATGTTTGCCAAACTGATACTTGCTAAATTATACTGAACTTAGTGATATTGAATGAAATATGAGTCTATAAATATACAGGTTAAATTAGATAATTTGTATGGATGTTTTCAAGGAGGGTATGGCCAACTTGGTCGATTTTTCAAAAATTGACCAAATATATTTGACCAAATGTTAAATAAATGCAGTTCACGAATTTGGGATTAGAGCAAAACAAATTCGATAAATCGGTCAATTTATATGGAATGTACCAGAAGCGGTGCGGCGGTGCCGCCTTCCACTTGTAAGATGTACTTGTAAGATGTGAATGTAAGGATGTATTGGTTAAATTGGTCATTTGTATGGATTGTACCAGAAGAGGTTTATTTTTTCTCAAGATTTGCTGCGAATCATTATATATGTAAATCAATACAATAGGCAAAAACCCAGGCTACTGCATCTTACTTTAAACTATTTCTGTCTAGATACGAGAGCGGTCCCAAAACTAGGCGACCTAACAAAGAAGACAGAAAAAGGTTGGAAAAAATTGTGCTTATTTTTCAATATGATCTCTTTTTAGCTCGATACACTTTTTCCACCGATATTTAATAGTCTATAACCTGTTCGTAGTAAGAAATGTCAAACTCCTTAAAATAGCCATCTACTCCACCGCCGCAGAATCCTCTTCATTGTTAGTAAATCTTTTACAACCGAACCGAGCCATTTTTTCAAGTTTGGAAACAGAAAATAGTCCAAGCGAGCTAAATTTTGCAAACAAAGTGCGTGATAAAGCAATTCGAACTTTAATTCATTGATTTTGGTCATCGCAATAGTGAATGTGTGAACTGGTGTATTGTCTTGATGAACCAAAACTTTCTTTTTTGCAAAAAGGTACCCTTTTTCCATAATTTTCATCACGTAAATGCTGCTATAAATTAGTATAGTATTCGCCGTTAATGGTTTTTTCCTTTCTTAAAATAATCAATACAAATAATCCCATGCGCATTTCAAAAAACAAACGCAATGACCTTGCCTACAGAAGGAAATTATTCCCCTAGTTTGGAAACGATTATCGCATTTTAGTTCACTGCTGTGACTATTTCTTTGTTTCAGGCATGAAGTGGTGGACCCATGTCTCGTCCATAGTTATACTCGTAAATCGAAGCAAAAATTCTGGTTTATTCGGGTGAAACATCGCCAAACACTCTACTGAAGCATCTTCATGATGCTGTTTTTGCTCTATTGAAAGCAAGCGCGGCATCCATCTTGCTCACAGCTTTCTCATTATCAAATATTCGGTCAATATACGATGTATAGCACGTTTTGAAACACCTATCATTTCATCTAGCTTACGCTCCTTCAGCTGACCATCATTCAATACTATTTTGTGAATTTTCTGAACCGTGTCTGTCGTAAACAACTCAATTGGTCGACCACTACGTTGCTCGTCTTGGCTGCTCGTACGACCTCGTTTAAACTCTGCTACTTAATATTTTATAGTCGTAAACGAATTAGTATACTTATCCAGAGTAGAATCTAGCTCGGCTTTAATGTTGGTTGGACTGAGACCTTTCAAATGGAAATATTGAATTACATGACGGTGACTAATTTTTTCCATGTTAACAAATTTACTGAGATCATTCATTTTTAATGGCTCAAATAAAAATTCTAAACAACACGGCGCCTTGAAACTTAAAATATATATTTTACGAAATTGTCTTTTTTCATCAAAGTAATTTTTTTCGAAACTACTGACACCATCTATACTTCAAGACGGCTAGTTTCGGGAAACCCCTCGTATTAAAAAAATAATTTGCAATCATTGTTAAGATATTATGCTTCGCCAATATTAGTATGTAAGGATTTGTATTAGACCTTAATAAACTGAAATAAAAGAAATGGAAAAAATTAAATTAATGAAATATTGAATATCAGAAGATCGGACAATTTCTGTGGGATATATTAGAATGGTACGCCGTTTTCACTCAGACACTCCACTTTGGCAAATTCTTAAAATGTTCTAGTTTTGACTGAATTAACTGCAATTGAGTTCAAGGTATGAATCTAAGAATATGTGAGTGGGAGGACCCAGAAGGTTATGCGATGACCACTTTCCCAATTTCATTCCCAGAACTTAGTTCATCAAATTTATGAAGTATGCCAAATTTGACGGACTTAAAAATATATGGTTTAAAACGGTCATTTGTACGGGAGGTACTAAAAAGTGATTTGATTAATTGGTCAATTTTGTCAAATTCCAGCAAGCATCATGAGCCAATACTATGGACAGAAAATAGGAGTTTAAGAGCAACTGGAATTTTGTATTATTATGTATATAATATTGTAATATTTTTACGTGTTGACACAACAGCACGCAAAAACGAAGCGCCGTCATCGCCTTTTGAATAGTGTCCTTCTTTCAAATTTTTGCCCCGTTTTTATTGACAATGGTAAATCTGTGCAAAACGTATTTACATCATGGCTCAAAGAGACATATTAACAGCTGATACAAATTTAAGAGTGGTGTTAAAACTGTTTTTACATATCCATAACGTTTAGATTTGTAGATTAGGAAAATTTACATTTATTACAGCTATCACCGAGCATTCAACCAGTCAGCGTGTATGGTAGATTACAACCCTTTTCCCATCTACCCTCAGCACACGGATAAGTCATAACCACAATTATCAACAACCACAGCATCCTTCAGGACTCTTTTGAAGCTGAACCCCTTTTTCTCACACAACCAAGCGCGTGTGTTCACACATCCATGTCACCCGTAGGGTATCATAGAAAAGGACCCACGCAAATTGTTCGTGTAGCGTGTGCGTTGGAACATCCAGTTTCGTTTTTCTCTGTTGCTGTCTTTTTTTTGCGCTCCGATCCCTAAAGTATATTTTGCATGACATTATCCTGTTGAGGGTCGTTGTGTTTAGGGATTTTTTTCTCTTGCCCTGCCGTTTGGTGATATTATATGGGTTCATTTCATGCCCTTTGCCCTTCTTGCAAAGGATATCAGCTAAAATCCTATTCAGTACACTCACGTTGCTCTATTACATTTGCTTTGGATTGTCTTCAATGCTTTCATCTCAGCTTCCCCCTGCTTCAATTGATAAGCTTCCTGGTTGCCCTGTTTGCGTATAGCATTATTGTTGGCAAATGTGTGTTCTTGTGAAGTTTGTTTGGTTCCTTAATAACAAAATAACATTTACTTTAAGCCCTCCTTAAGTTTCTTCTTTTTTTTTAATTTCCTTGCATCCTTAAGAATGTGTCCCTTTCATCTGGAGAATAACAATGGCAAAAATTGGAAAAGAGGAATAGAATCGGATAACACTAAAATTGAGATACAATTTTGTCCTATTCAAAGAGTCTGTTTGCAAATATACCACCCCGCACGCAGCGTTAAGAAACAAGCATATTTTTTATATTAAGTTCGATATTCTTTAATATTTAAATGATTTTCGTTGGCTTTTCTTAAGAGGAGATCTGCCAAGTCGTCAACAGGGTGCGATAATGTTAATTTCAACACATAATGCCAACAGTTTGCTGTTGCTTCAGTGGCAATAAATTATATTTTTAATTCGGTAAATGGAGGAAATTGAATTGTGTACAATTTTGTTGTTAAAAACTTTTCCAAATTGGGAAAATTGGTATCGTGTAAGGAAATTGCGCCATTAGAGAAAACAACATAATTGCCAAAAATGAGCGCTTAATATTCTGATATTGCGTGCTGTGTTGGTAAAGTTAATTGTGATTTAGATAAATTATTGAGAATTATGTTAAATATAATGCAGAAGTCAATTAGGTAAATGGACCAAGTGAGAGAGATAGAAAAATATGGGGGAATGTTTGAAAATAGTTGCTATTAGACGATTTCCAGCCGAAAGTGAGGAAATTACGTATGATATTAAGATTTTCCTCTTATTTTAGAGAAAAATCCAAATAAAAATAAGAAGGGAGAGAAGGAGAGAGAGAGAGAGAGAAAGAAAAATATGAAAATACGTTTGACAATAGTCGTTACTAGACAATTTCCAACTCAAAGTGAGGAAATTTCGTATGAAACTTGGATTTTCTATTTGTATTTGACAAAAATCCAAATAAAAATGAAGAGAGAGAGAGAGAGAGAGAGAAATATGAAAATACGTTTGGCAATACTTGCTATTAGACAACTTCCAGCCGAAAGTGAGGAAATTTCGTACGATATTAAGATTTTCATTTTATTTTAGAGAAAAATACAAATAAAAATAAGAAGGGAGAGAGAGAGAGAAATATGAAAATACGTTTGGCAATACTTGTCATTAGACAACTTCCAGGCGAAAGTGAGGAAATTTCGTACGATATTAAGATTTTCATCTTATTTTAGAGAAAAATACAAATAAAAATAAGAAGGGAGAGAGAGAGAGAAATATGAAAATACGTTTGGCAATAGTCGCTACTAGATAATTTCCAACTAAAAGTAAGGAAATTTCGTATGAAACTTGGATTTGCCATTTGTATTTGAGAAAATTCCAAATAAAAATGAAAAGAGAGAGAGAGAAATATGAAAATGCATTTGGCAAGTGAGGAAATTTCGTATGAAACTTGGATTTTCCATTTGTATTTGACAAAAATCCAAATAAAGATGAAAAGAGAGAGAGAGAGAGAGAGAGAGGAATATGAAAATACGTTTGGCTATAGTCGCTACTAGACAATTTCCAACTAAAAGTGAGGAAATTTCGTATGAAATTGAGATTCTCCATTTGTATTTGACAAAAATCCAAATAAAAATGAAAAGAGAGAGAGAGAGAGAGAAATATGAAAATACGTTTGGCAATAGTCGATACTAGACCATTGCCAATTGAAAATGAGAAAATTTCGTATGAAATTGAGATTCTCCATTTATATTTGACAAAAATCCAAATAAAAATGAAAATACATAGAGGGAGAGAGAGAGAGAGAGAGAGAGAGAGAGAGAGTGAGAGAGAGAGAGAGAAATATGAAAATACATTTGGCAACAGTCGCTACTAGACAATTTCCAACTAAAAGTGAGGAAATTTCGTATGAAACTTGGGTTTTCCATTTTCCATATTTGAGAAAATTCCAAATAAAAATGAAAAGAGAGAGGGGGAAAAATCTGGAGATATGTTTAGCAATAGTTGGTACTGTACAGTTTCCAATTGAAACTGTGGAAATTCAATATACAATTAAGATTTTTCATTTATATTTGATAAAAATCGAAATAAAAATTAAGAGAGAGAGAGAGAGAGAGAGGGGGAGAGACAGAGAGAAAGAGAAATATGTAGATACGTTTCAAACTTGTCGGTACTAGACAATTTCCAAGTGAAAATGAGAAATTTTCGTTTGAAATTGAGATTTTCCATCTGTATTCGAGAAAAGTCCAGATACAAATGAGAAAAGAAAGAGGGAGAAATATGGGGGTATTTTTAAAATCAATCACCGCTAGACAACTTTGACACGAAGGTTAGGAAATTCCGTATAAAACTGAGATTTTCCATTTATATTTGAGAAAAATCTAAATAAAAATGAGGCTATTTTTAAACAGTTCTACTTTTAAAATGGAGTTTCCAATTATATTTGAGAAAATTGTAATTGAAATTGGTGATTTTCTCTTTATATTTGAGAAAATTCCACATTAAACTCACATTTCCCTCTTATGTTTGACAGAAATCCAAATGGAAACGAGTTCCTCCATTTATACTTGAAATGAGCTCGTCCATTTATATTTAAGAAAATTACATATAAAATTAGATTTTCTAATTACATTTGAGAAAATATCGAATAATATTGAAAGTTTCCACTTAAATTTGAAAAAATTTGTAACGAAAACGAGATGTTTCTACTTACATTTGGGAATATTTCAAACGAAAATTTAATTTCCTACTTATATTTAAGAAAATTAAAAAAGCAATTGAGATCGCCCGTCAATACTAGTAGAAATTCCAAAAGAAATCACGATTTTTTCTATATAGTTGAGGTTCAAGTAAAATTGGGAAATTTTGAAATGAAATCGAAAATTTTAAAAATATTCAAATGAAATTATACAATGTTACAAAGAATTTAATAACTTTCTGTTTGCTCTACAATATTTCCAGTTGGTTCTAAGAAAATTGAATTGAAGGTAAATGAATGTTTTCGTTTATTACGAAAAAAAGGATCAATTGAGGTTGGGAATTTGAAAATCAAAATTTCCATTTGGGAAATTGGGAGAAATGGTTAATAAGAAACAAGAATTTCTATTTTACATTGGGGGAATATCAACTTGTAACTACCATACAAATTAACTGATTTTTTCGAAATTCTAACTTTTCTCTATAATTTGCTATTAGTAGTAAAGATTTTATGCATTATCTTTATATATATAATTCTACTGTACGGGCGTTGTCAGTGAACTCCTCCTAAACGGCTGGACCGCTTTGCATAAATTTTTGTATATGCGTCTGGGTGGTGCCCGGGATGGTTTAGATTTACAATTCGGTCCAATTGGACAATGTGGCGTGGTACCTCCCATACAAACCATAAATTAAATATCCAATATTTCTGCTCCTGTTTACGGTATTTGAACAAAATTTAGTACATCGGTTTGGTGTACATATCTTAAGTGCTGCTACAAATATGGGCGGGATTGGACAATGGGGAGTGGTACCTCCTATACAAACCACAAATTAAAAAGCAATTATTTCTGCTGCTAACGGTATTTAAACAGAATTTTGTATAACATTGAAACATTTCCAATAACAATAAAATTTGAAGGCAAAGCAACGTTTGCCGGGTCGGCTAGTGTTGATATATAATGTTCTGTAAAACTTGTGACAAATTATACAAGCAAACCACGTTTCTTCGAGTATCTCCCATACAAATGATCATTTTAACGCATTTACTCTTAGCTTCATATCTTTCAAGCGTTTGTACTTAATTCAACAAATAAGAATGAAAATGTAGGGCCCTGCTATATCCCTATCTGGTACTTCCTATACAATTGTTTTAATTTATAGAAATTGCATTTTTCCGCCTTAATTTGTAGACTACAATTAATTATATTCTTGTCAATTTTTGCCAATTGCATTATTGCTGGGTAAAATTTGAAAAAAAATAAATAAATAAAATGAGAGATAACCACTCCCGCCCGGAAACACCCAACCTAATTACTTAATGTAACCCATGTAGTCCTAGATTTATATCTTTTATTTAATTGCACTAAATTCAGTATAATTTAACACGTCTCAGGCATTAAATAGGGAATGAAAATGGACTGTGTTGCAACTCCCGTTTGGGAAAATCAAAGGTTGTTGTACAGATCGTAAGCCGAAGGCCTTAGAATGTTGACTCTCATACAAATTGACTTATTTAGAGAAAGTCAAAGGTTGCTCTACAATTTCTAAACGAAAAGTTTCAGAATGTTGTAATTTGGCTTCTTTTATAGTGTTTTATTTAGTTCAGATTATTTTTTGAATAAGAACCTAGCAATTTACCAAGCCCTTTATTGTGCTCTTCACATGTTTGCGACAAAGCAAAAAGACGATGGGTGAAGGTATATTTAAGTCAGTTTATCGGACTAGAATTTCTATGCTGGTTTCAGTATAAAACGGAATTTCTCAATTTCAACTATCATTTTCCCAATATAAAGTAAAGATTCTCATCTTCAATTAATTATTTTCCAATATTAAATGGAATATTTTATTTGCGATTTCTATTATATATATATTTTTACCAAAATAATTTTATCAAATTACTGTCATACGTCAGATCGCCAAATCGAATTCGATATAATTTAGCACACATCAGGCGTTTAGTAAATTTTGTTCTGCATTAAAATGGGCTGCATTGCCACGCCCATAGATTCGCTGAAATTTCTATACTGATTCTGTGTAACCTTAGTGACTTTCCGTTTCAATTTACCAGGCTACAAATGTACATTTCTTAACATTTAGATAACATTAGGATAACTTGGTGTGCATTCCATTCTCGTAAATGAACAATCTTGCTATGGTTGGCCACAACACCGGCTGCATTTACATATATTATGCATGTATTGTGTGTGTATAACGTACACCACTACAACTATTAAAACTAACAGTGAAAAGAGCCCCTATGCGAAATTTCTAACCAAACTTTCAGCAAACGAAATTGAAAACTCAACTCTCAGAAATGCAGCACAACTTTAAGTTATTATAAAACTGAAAACAGAATAATGGAAATCCACTCTATTAAAATTTCAGCTTTTAACCCTTAACGATTTTGTACAAAGTGCTAACAAGAAATCTTGGAAATCAAACACCAACACTCCAAAGTCAACACTCCCACGGCACTTGGAAACAATCTACGGTTAAATGTTTGCATGCACCACTTTGCTGCAGTAAAATTCATGTGAAAAATAGAACAGGACGAAATGTGTTGTTAATACTTAACACTCGACACCTTGTTGCACCTACTACATAGATACACGAGCAAGTGTACAGATTTACACTTCTGTATGTAAGGAGTTTATGTAAGAGAGCGAATAACAACTGTGTGTGTTCATGTGAGCAACATCTACATTGGTGGTTGCAAAAACATGCATTCACTCATACTCGTATACTTGAAATGTTCCCTTTTTGGTGGCGGCGAACTCTTTTGCTGCACATTTTGTTTGGGCACCTTTTTTTGGATTTTGTTTTAATTGAAAGTAAAGTGAAAAAAAGACACAACGAACGTTATAATCATAAAGAATAAGAGTTAAATCTGTGTACTAAAGGCGAAAGTAACTGTCAGACGGTAGTTTTTGTAGTGTTTTGAGTTATTTTTTCTTTGGTGTCGCCACAACATCGACGACCACTTCATGAGAGTATCATGGTCGTGTAGCACGTTTACAAAGTGCTGGTGTATGCAGCAGTTGGCGGTGGCCACTTGTCTGAGTTTATTTTGGCAGGGCACAAAGTCTGCATGTTAAGGTCTAAGACATTTTATTGGTCTTTGACAATAATTTTTGTAGCAAATTGTTATTTAAATATAATGTTTTGAAGAAAAGTTAAATGAAACTCACACACAAGCTATGACTTCGATGAAACTTTTATTTCATTATAATGCTTGAACCTTCTTTCCCATCATGTACGAAATACAATGCCATTTATACCGCCTCTGGATTGGCTACAGCATGGGAGTCTTTTGAGTTTCCTTAAACATAATTTTCGGAAAAATACAGTCTAATGCCACCCATAGACCATAATGCGCACCAAACGGTTACCTTTCCCGGATACAACGGTTTTTCCACAGCCACTTCTGAGAGCCTCATCGCTAAAGACAATTTTGTACGATTGAAATTTCACGTTTGTATCACGACCTTTGTAGTAAGATTTAACTATTTTTATTCGTTTCTCAGTCGTTCAACGATCCACACTCATAAATGGCAAAGCTTTCACTAAATAAATAACACTTCAGATGACAGGTATTTAACAGCTGCCAGCCTTGCTAGGCCGACAGTTTTGGAATCACTAAATGGATAACTTTAAAGTTTAAAACATAAGTTCTAAAATGATTTGCATGATTTAAACTGTCTACAGGGTGATTTTTTAAGATTTAAGTTTTTCAGGTTGGCAACACTGGTTGGTAATGGCGTCCAAATGTCAAAGTGAAAAGTGTACAATATGCTCTGCCATTTCATCATGAAAAATGACTAACAAACGAGCAACGATTGCAAATCGTTGAAATTTATTATCAAAATTCGTGCTCTGTGACAAATGTGCATCGTTTGATATGGTCGTCATAATCGACCTGCTGAATCAACAATTCGTGTTGTTATCTCCAAATTTTGGGCCAAATTTACTTTGTTGGACATAAAACCATCGACTCGCATGCGTAAAGTGCGTACGGAAGAAAATATTGCAGCCGTAGCGACCAGTGTTAACGACGATCGTGAAATGCCAATTCGTCGCCGTTCTCAGCGATTGGACATGTGTTATTGAACCACTAGGAAAATTTTACACGTCGATTTGGGTTTGAAAGCCTATAAAATTCAACTCACGCAAGAATTGAAGCCGAATGACCTACCACAACGTCTAATTTTTGATGAATGGGCCTTACAAAAGTTCAATGAAATTCCGCTGTTTTATCGAAAAATTGTCTTCAGCGATGAGGCTCATTTCTTGCTGAACGGATGCGTAAACAAGTAAAACTGTCGCATCTAGAGTTGTGAACAGCCACATGCCATACATGAATTAAACGACAGTCTGGTGTGTTTATGGGCTGGTGGCATCATCGGTCCATTTTTCTTCAAAGACGGCAGTGGAAGAAACGTTACCGTCAACGGCGAACGATATCGAGCTATGATACGCGACTTTTTTTTGCCCAATTGTCTGAGTTGAACTGTGGTTTCATCAGGACGGTGCAACATGCCACAATGCTTGTGAAACAATAGATATGTTGAGAAATGAATTTGATGAGCAGCTTATCTCTCGATTTGGCCCCCAAGATCTTGCAATTTAACACCTCTTGATTATTTCTTGCGGGGATTATGTCAAGTCGTTAGTCTATGTGGGCAAACCGAACACTATTGAAGCCTTACAGGATAACATAACACGCGTTATTCGTGAATACAGGCCGAAATGCTCGAAAAAGTGACGAAAAATTGGACCTTCCGTATGGGCATTTTGAGACGGAGCCGCGGACAACATTTACATGAAATTATCTTTAAAAATTAAATGGCAAAGACCAATTTATCGATTTCAATAAAAACTTTTAATATATGATGCAAATTTGAGTGTTTTATTCGATTTTTAAAAAAACTACGATTAAAAAATGACCCTTTATACAGGGTGGCGCATTGAACGTGCATATTTAAAAAATAGATTAAAAAATAAATACAAAAGGTATGGTTAAAATAAATCTAAGGCATTGTACGGTAATAAATGGAGTTTATTTTTTAAAAATAACATCATCTAAATGGTGACCCTCTCTACGACGGCACTCCTCTAACCGCAAACGAAAATTATTGAAAATTTTCTTCAGTAATACTGGTGTAATAACTGTCATTTCAGCACGGATATTCCCCTTGAGCTGAACGATGTTCCTTGGATTATTACTGTAGACTTTGTGTTTGAGGTATCCCCACAAAAAAGAAGTCAAGAGGCGTCAAGTCTGGACTACGCGGGGGCCATGGGATATCACCTCTTTTCGAAATCAGTCTGCCAGGGAACATCTGCTTCACCACCGCCATGGAGTCATTTGATGTGTGACAGGTAGCTCCATCTTGTGGGAACCAAGTGCTGGAATTCACTATTCTTGAACTTTCAATTTCTGGAGCCAAAAATCCGTCCAACATCTCAACATAGCGTTCCGTATTAACCGTGACGTTTTGGCCCCGCGCATTTTCGCAAAAAAAAGGACCAATTATTCCTCTGCCAGAGATTGCTGCCCATACTGTCACTTTAGGACTATGCAATGGTTTCTGGTATTTGATTTTGGGATTTTCACTGTTCCAGTAACGACAATTTTGACGGTTTACGAACCCATTCATAAGGAAATGAGCCTGGTCAGAGAAAAGGATATTGTCAAAATTGGAAAATCGATTAAGCATTTCATTAGCAAATGCGAGCCTTGCTATGAAGTCAGACTCTTTCAATTCTTGTGTTAATTGCAGCTGTTTAAGATCCAATGTTAAAATTCATTGCAAACTTCGTCGCTATAATTGTAAGACAGACGATCTCTTGCGAGTCGACATTTGTGGATTTCCTCGTAATGACTCCATAACTGTCTCAACATTGTCTTCGGTCCTAGATGTTTTTGGGCGACCATTTGCTTGTGGTTTAAATGTTGAACCGGTCTCTTCAAACTGCTTTACCCATATTTTAATTAAATTAGCACTTGAAGCTTCACTAATTCGCCGTAGTCCATATTCAGCACAATATAGTCGCCTAGTAGCAATATATGAACGAAAGTTCTCGTAAAATGCGCGCACGCAAAATGCGCGACACTTCCCGTCGAAGTGATTCATAGTGACTAAAACTCCATGAGCCCGCCAACCCAACGATGTAGGTGCCCCCAAGCCCGCGCCTTTTCTACCCCGCAAAAAAAGATGATGCAATATGCACGTTCTATTGCGCCACCCTGTATTTATAATTTATAGTGCTATTCTGATGGCGTATTTGGAATCATCGGATGAAGTTCACACTTATTAATTACAAGCCTTTGATTCATTGTTTCAAATTTTCCGTTGTCCATTTTAGATGAATATAGTTTCACTTTCTACAATTATATGGCCCGCCCTCCAATTGTCTTAGCGGTTTTCTAATTAAAACTCAAACCATTATTCATTAATAGAGCTCATTCCACACGCTTAATTTTGAGTGTTTACAATAAATCACGTAAGATGTCATACATTATCGCTTCAGTTACTATGGCAGGTATCAAGATAAATCTCTGAATAGTTTTTATATGCTCAAGATTAATGTACAACTACGAAATTGATAGTTTAAAGCATCCAACATATTCCATTACACAAAATTAAATGCCATTATTATTTCCACTGCCTATTAAATAAATGGACGTTTATTATACAGTCCCGGTGTTGTAAAACAAATTGTTACTATTTCTGACATGTGATTTTTCTTCGAAATACACACGCAATATTTATTTATATACGAGTATATTCTCGGTAACTCACAGAGTAATGTGAAGTCCTTACGAGCCACCAACGCAATTCCTGCCGTTAATATCCCACAAAATGCCTCATACCGCCGCCTTTACATCTGCCATGCATGAACTACTACGCAATATTTGTTCATTGTTCAGACAGATGTCGAAGCAAAGATTTCTCATTTCTCCAATGTGAGTTCCGAGATAACAGAAAACGACCACAGGAACCACAACCAGAAAAACTATACAATCAAATGTAATAATTTGTCTGACTCTACTTTTGACCATAATTTATTATAGAAACCGAAACCTTTCGAAATCGCAAACTGTTATCAATACGTGAGTTGGTTTCGATACCGCACATAGAGAACTCCTTCCGTACAGGATATGACACGAATCAAATGCGTTGCCATGTGAACCAAACGTCACACATACTCGTACATGTGTATATACATATATGAACACTGATATGAATCGATGTCAGTGTGCGCAGCAGTCATTTCATATTACGGCTAACAACTTTAGGGAGTTTGTCTAGATATAATGATCTCATTAAATTTGGCTTTGGAACTGAATGTTCGTGTAGCTAATGGGAATTTAATGTAGAACGGAATTGATTTAGGTTGTTTATAAACTAGTTTTATTGACACTGGAATTACACTTTACGCAAGCGATTAGAATTTTAGTACGATTTTTTTCTTGAAAATTACAATTCAATAGGCTTTCTCTAGTCATTAATACCTACTATGTCGCATTAATGAGTTGAACATCGAAATGGCTTCACGTATGTCGACTAAAAGGGAATCCAATAAAAACCATTCTGTATATGAGGAATGGCGATGTAGCAGATATTATCCTAAAGTGTTAAATAGGGAATACATGGAATTAGCAGTTTTATTGTTTATGTTGGAACAGACGAGATGTTACCTTAAATTTCAGTGGAAAATAAGCTTTTTTTCAAATTTGTGAATACTCCTCGGGCTACGTACAACTTTATTGGAATAGTGTAGAATAAGAACTGTTTGAGCACAAATTGTAATTGGAAATGAAAGCCGGTATTATGGATGGATTCTTAATGCTGTAAAGCGCAGTAAAAAAAGATTCCAGTTAAATTTTGACCCTTTTAGTTTAGGTTGAGAGGACAAATAATATTCTACTCTTTCCGAGGAAGGCTATTGTGGACCTTCTGAAAAAGTTTAACAGCTGCCGTGGCGCTAAATTAATATAACGCAAGGGATTATAATTTTTGTTTGTATCATAATATGTTACATCATTCACTCTACATATATGGAGAACGTTCCCACTACATCTCTTGGATATTACACATATGATGCAAAAATGATGATGACCGATTTTACTCCTCTAGATTTACTTCCTTGGGTTTATTTGAAATCCTGTGTTTATGTGAATACTTCGCATGCTTTGGCAGCGCTAAAACTGGACTTGAAAAAGGAATGGCACTTATCCTGTATTGAGAAAAGTGATGAAAAATTCGCCCATATGTGCCGAAACATCTTTTTCAATATTATGTTCTCGACTTGAAAGGGAAACAATATTGTTGCGGACAGACGTCCTTCGCAAACAGAGCAGCTTTTTCCGCATTTCAAAAAAAAAAAAACAAAAAAAATAGTTCTATGAAATCGAGTCTAGATTACTAGACTTACTTACCAACTTAGATGGCGACTAGAAGAGACATCACACCAAGTTTTGACAGTTTTTCAAAAATCTGTTTCTTCCATGGGAATTTTATTGGCCCTCTTTTGCGCCATCCATCGGGTTCATGGTGGGGCGTTTGATTCATCCGCACAACATAGTCCAGCCAATTCAATTGGCTGAAGTGGGCGCTCCCAGTTAACGATGACAAATCCATTGTTCCAGACAGACGTCCTTCGCAAACAGAAGAGTTTGTTTCGCTTTTCCCCAAAACAAAACAAAAAAAAAAAAAAAAAAAAAAAAAAAAAAATATATATATATATATATATATGTATATTTAGTCCTAAGAAATCGACCAACTTAGGTGACTACTAGAAGAGACATCATTCCAAGTTCTGACAGTTTTCCAAATTCCGGTTTCTTCCAACGAAATTTTGTTGGCCCTCTTTTGCGCCATCCATAGGGATGGAATTTGAATTCATCCATACAACGTGGCCCAGCCAATTCAATTGTTGCTTTTTGATGCGCTCGACTACGTTGAAGTGGGAGTACAGTTTATACCGACACTCCCACTTAAGGACGATGAATCCATAAATTTGTCTTACCATTTCTTTCTCCAAGATTCCAAGAACTGATTAATTTGCCTGGTTCTTATCCCAGAATTCTGCGTCATAAGCTAGATAGATAGGATACGAGAGAACATTGTTATTAAATCTATTGTTTAGTTCAAGCAGGCGATGCTGTTATTCTAATCTCCACTTCAAACTTTTAGTTGTCAACGTTCACGCAGCATCCCAAACGAGTGGATTCGTTACTTATCGAAAAAATATCACAATTTTATCCATGGTTACCACCAGAACCATTTTTCTGACTCCTTGTCAAAGTTTGAGAATACTGCAGTAACATCTCATTATCTCCCGTTATCATACGAAAGTAGCTACTTCCTACTTGTTGTGAAAGATGGTGCTCGTCGTGTTAACTGCACCATTCCGCTAAATTATCTTGAACAGTGTATTGAAAATGTCTTACGATCCTCTGTCTGACTGATAGTTTGCTGTGAAATGATTTCCTAAAATTTTTGGCTCTCCACAACTGGAGCGGTCCCTCAAAAAATATGAGTTGAGTTGATTCTTTTTCCATCAAACATCTTTTAATTACTGGCTGAATGGTGAAACTATTTGAAAGAAAATTTGAAATGCTCTGAGACTACGTGAATCGGTTTCAATGGCTTGCAGAGCTAGCTGGTTATACTCTGTATTTGGTGGGACCGGGTCGGTGTTATTTATTACGAGTTGTTGAAACCAAGCGAAACCATCACTAGAGATCGGTATCGACTTCAATAAATGAGATTGAGCCGGACACGAAAAAGTGATTCTTTAGCATGACAACGCTTGGCTCACGTGGAAACGCTGAAACGGGAAGTTTTAGGCCATCCGCCATATTCTCCAGATACTGCGCCGTCCGATTATCACCTGTTAAGTTCGATGGCACACGGTCTGGCTAAGGAATGGCTAAATTTGTGGATAGCCTGAAAAGATAAACAGTGACGGAATTCGAGCTTTTCCAGAAAGATGGGAAAAAGTAGCAGCTGGCGATGGGCAATACTTTCAATGAATCGTTTGTAAACATGTTTTCATAATAAAGTTGAATTTTCATTAAAATAAAAACAACAGCGCGAAGTTACGCACCTAATATTACATTGAAGATCGACCATAAATTCAAAAACACGAACAAAATGCATTTCCTAAGCCTGTTCATCGAAAGCCTACTGCAACGCCCTACCTGCGAGAGCGATCTCAAAAAAGTTGGGAAAAATTTTCTTTCTTTTTCAACATAGTCTACTTTTAGCTCGATACACTTTTTCCAGCGATATTCTCCTCCATTGTGACTCCACCTCTTCATTGTCAATTCATGTAGTACAGATCCATTTTTTCAAGTTTGAAAATTGAAAATAGTCCGAAGGGTCTAAATCTGGCGAATAAGGTGCGTGATGAAGCAATTCTAACCTTAATTTATTAATTTTGGCTATCGCAATGGTGGATGTTTGCACTGGAGCATTGTAACGGGTGATTAAACAACACTTTCTTTTTGACCAAGCGCGGTCTTTTCCCCATAATTTCATCCACTAAACGGTGTAACAAAGTAGCATGATGTTTGCCATTGATGGTTTTTCCTTTCTGAAGATAATCAATAAAAATAATCCCATCATCTTTGCCTTCTTTGGACACGAATCACCCATTACAATCCACTGCTCTGTTGAAAGCAAGCGCGGCACTCATCTCACTCACAGTTTTCTCATCTTCAAATCAACGGTCAATATACCATGTATATGTACATATATCACTTTTTTAAAATTCCTATCATTTCAGCTAGTTGACGCACCTTCAGTCGACGATCATCCATACCATATCATTTATTGGATTTTCTTAACCATGTCTGGCGCGGACACCTCAATTAGGACACCTTAATTAGTGGTCGCTACGGTATTTGTCTTGGCAGCTCGTACTGCTAGTTTTGGGACCGCCCTTGTCCTTAATTTTCATTGATAACATTTAATGCAACTTTTTCGCTCAACCAAACAAACAATGTAGTAATCGCAGAATTAATTTTTTCCCGATAGTTCAAAAATTATTGATGTTTGTTATTTGAAATTGGGTACAGATATTTATCATAGTAATATCAGCTTAGAAAATTACAAATTGTGTCTTCATTTTTGGGCAGAGTAGTGTAATATGTCCTTACTATAATACTTCAATCGTACAGAATCAGAATTGACGTTAACTTTGAATCACTTCAAAGAGATCCAATGTAATTTATCTTTCATCTAAATTAGGCACTTGATAGCAATGTGGGTGGCAATGACTAAATCAAGTTTTTAATAACAAAGATGACTTTATTCCGAACTCTTACGCGGTGAGATTTATAGTCATGGAAATTATTGAGAAACTAACGTGAGACAAGCATAATTACATAAGTCTGAGCACAAACTTCCCAGCACACATACTTGCTATTGTGAGTATGTTGTCTTGATTTAACAAAATTGTATCCTTAACGTTGATGTCATGACATCATATCTGAAGCGGAATGATAACATTATCTAAACGTACCTGCTCATTCTATATTTATAACACAAAACGCTCTGTATACTCTTTCATTTTGAACTCAAAACTGCACATCAAAATTAAGCTTCACATGTTAACACAACGCAAACTCAAAATTGCATTTCAAATATTCTTCTTTGATACATCGCTTCCCATCGATAATCAAAGAACATCACCTTAAATATGTCTCGTTAGCGGTAAAGTCCATTTATGACATTTGCCATTATCATGACTATCATAGTCACTATCGACATCTACATCTTCAGAAGCGGACTTCGTAGTCATAAAGACAACATTTATAATTCGGTTATACGTAAAGCCAAACGAGCCATTAGAGCCAGATAAAATGTGGAGAGATTCGCTTGCATGGCTGGCCTTTGTTCAAATGAACAATATCAACAAACAAAAGATACGTGGTACGTTAAAGCCAAAATGAGAACAAAGAGGCAACAACCTTGGCACAGTTCGTTACAAAGTCGAGTCCGGGAAATTTACGTTAAAAGTTAAAGGCTTTGATGTACAGTGGGAGGGATAAGGAAATTGCGAGGTCAACTGTCATTCATTAAATGGTCTTGACACCTGCGTTGCCATGAGTTTTACGGATTCGAGATAAACGAGTGTGGAAACCAGGATTAACAAGAGCATATAAATCCCTCTGAGCAAAACCAGTTGAGCAAATCCGCATGGAGACATATAAATGTGGACGTCTTCTAATGATTCATTGAAAGTATTGCCCATCGCTAGCTACTACTTTTTCCCACCTTTCTGGCAAAGCTCGAATTCTGCCACGGTAAAACTGTTCATCTTTTGAGGTTATCTACGAATCGAGCCATTCCTTGATGTCGTCATATGAGTGGAATTACTGGTCAGCCAGACCGTGTGCCATCCGACGGAATAAGTGATAATCGGACGGAAATATATGGAGAATATGGCGGATGGGGCGACACTTCCCATATAATAATCCGACCAATTTACAGCAGTTGAAGAGGAACATTATTCAGGAAAGTAACAAAATACCGAGAACAACTTTTCAACGAGGTTTCCAAAATTTGCGACTTCGGTTCCAAGAGTGTCAAGCAGCCGAGGGAAGCCATTTGGACAACATTAATTTTAAGTCTTAAATTCCCATGCTTCTACTTTTTAAAAATACAAATATATTTTTTTTATGTTTCGTAGTTTTTTTTAATTGAATATTTAAACCGCCAATACCCTTACGGCCCACCCTGTATTTTCCAGAGAAAGTGCCCAGTTTAATTTCTTCACAACAATGGCCACCATATTCCCCGGATACAATGGATTTTACCATACGATACATGTTGCCTAAGTCTAAAATACCAACAAGAAATTGTTCACTGACCAAAATGGCAGGCCATATTCGTGCAGCGTATGAGGCCTTTCCGGACAGACTCGATGTTGTAGGGCGATTTTTTAAGATTTAAGTTTTTCAAGTTGCAGCATTGGTTGATAATGGCGTTCAAACGTAATCTTTCAAAGTGAAAAGTGTACAGTATACTCTGCCATGAAAAGACTAACAAACGAGCAGCGATTACAAATCGAAAAATCGGGTCATATGCGGAAAGTATTGATTTTCTTCTTTCAATTGAAGAAAACGGCGGCTGAAGCTAATCGAAAGCTTCAAAACGTTTACGGCGATGCTGTTCTAAGTGAGACTGGTTGTAGAGATTAGTAAGTCGAGATTGGTTCCGTCGCTTTAAAGACGGTGATTTTGATGTTGACGACCGTTCGCGTAAAGAGAAGACGTAAAACATTCGAAGACGCTAAATTGACGGCATTTTTTGAAGGGGATCAGTGTCAAACGCAGGTAGAGCTTGCTTC
The DNA here is from genome assembly GCA_019455685.1 of Philornis downsi. NCBI lineage: Eukaryota > Metazoa > Arthropoda > Insecta > Diptera > Muscidae > Philornis > Philornis downsi. The sequence goes on along the minus strand of JAHXMU010000651.1, from coordinate 41,973 downwards.
AGTATTAGGAGTTATCCGCCAAGCCGTTTTCAAGCGATTGCATGAGTTCTCGTAGACTACTGATTTGAGGTAGCCCCATAGAAAATAATCGCATGGAGAGAGATCGGGGCTACGTGGGGACCATTCAATATCCCCCTTTTCGAAATGAGTTTTCCAGGAAAAACATTTTTCAGCAGCTCTATGGATACCCTACCCGTATGACATGTAGCCCCATCCTGTTGAAACCACATCCTCGAGGTACTGCGTTGAAGTTCTTGCAAAGCTGGCACCAAAAAGTCTACTAGCATGTTGCAATAATTGTTCGCTCTAACCGTCATCGCATGCCCTCTTTCGTCTTGCAGAACTGGGCGACCACGAACCGTAATTGGTACTGCTGAGCCGGTTGTTTCGAACATTCTGATCCATTTTCGTATCACATTGGCGCTTGGAACTTCACTTAAATCGTGCAAACCGTGTTCATGCCGATACAAACGTCGTGCAGTAATCACTGATTTATTGTTTTCGTAATACGCTCGGACACAAAATGCACGCTGCACTCCCGTGTACGACTCCATGGCGACTAAATTTCCAGGAAGCGGCGCAGCGAACAACATATCCCCCCGCCACCCCGCGCCGCGCGTTACCGAGAAATTGAAGAATTAAATCGCCAACACTCATATGGCCCACCCTGTATATTGGGTTTTTAATATACGCCTCATGCTACGAGTAAACACATTGAAATTTTGCGCTTTGTCGTGGATGATGTTGAATTCTTGCTTTTACCATTGGAACCATTTCTGGTCATTGTTTTTTTTAGATGCCCACCTTCATTGCGATGTTTGATGCTACTCAATACCATTGTATCGTGTAATGGTTTAATGCTCAAACATTTTGTTCTCTCGCATGTAAATGTTGTACCTCATTAATTATGGTTGGCTGCAATTTTCCCGTCAAATACAGATCAATAATACTGTTGCATGTAAATTCCATTTCGGTAAATTTTGTTAACTGTTAACTTTACCGACGTAAAAGGAAATGCCTCCATAATTAGCAACACAACTAACTGACGCTTGTCAAAAAATGAGCTGGTTGTCATTAGCCGTTTGATTGCTACAGTAAATTGCAGTTGATAACAGTTTGAATATCTATTATGGTCGTTATTGAGACTTTGAGAAGAAGATGGACTAATACAACATCCCAGTAAAAAAAGTGCATCCAAAGAGCATCACAACTTGTGATGGTTAAGTGGTAAAAAATTGCGTAATCACTAATGATTTAACATAGGGTTAAAGCACTATTTTATGATGCCTTTTCCCTACATATTCACGAATGGTGTAGGTGTAATGACAATTCAAATCTTTGGTTACTAATTTTTTATGTTCAAAAGAATTGCTTTTTATTGTGTTATTTTCATCGTATTTTTGTTCGTATTAAAAGCCGGTTTCTTAAAAAAAAACTGCTGCAGGTCTCCCGTATTAGGTACTTCTATACAAAAAAAAAAAAAAAAAAAAAAAAAAACTAATAGGCAGGCGTTGAATTAGAAGGGCGCCTAATATTTTGTACTGTCAAGGCTTCCATGCCCTTTACCATGGACTACAATCCACAGTATTGGGACGGACATTCTTACCGACAAAGAAACGTATATGCTTTAATTATTCTCTAAATATATCCGATTTGCCAAATTTTCCAAATATGGCTTGGCAGGAACGGGTTCAATCTAACATGTATTTACCTCAAGAGATTTATAAAAATATAAAAAAGCGGGGATAAGCTTTCGTTTCCAAAGTTTATTAGAGATTATACCTTGAATCAAATACAGGATTATCTGTGCTGCCAAACTCGGCTTACACGTATGAGGGGAGAATCAGAACTGACTTGAGCAAATCAAATAAATTCTCTGATAGATCAGTCGACTTAAAGTTTACTATAAAGCACTCAATCTCATTACAATTAAGGACTTTACAAGTAAACGTCTCAATTGCAGCGGAGATGATAAAATTAGGATTTATATCTTAGAATTTGTAAATGTAGGTTCTGGGAATAAACAAACTTAGTGCATCGTTTTTCACATAAAAAAAGGATGAAAGTGGTTCAAAACTATTTCGCTAGAAGTGATATATATGCATGGCAGCATATTTAGAAGTGCTGAAAATGTGACTCTCTTTCAATGGCTTCCACTTTCTTTGCAGGGATGTAATGATGAAGATGATGTATTATTGCATTTCAAATCTCCTTATGGTTCATTCAGAAATAGGGCAATAAAAATACTTTTTTTATATATTTTGCCATTTAAACATTTAATCATTCGATTTAGACCTAAAATACAGGTTGGCGCGCGAATTGTGCTACGGTGTAACAGTAACTGGCAATGGAGAACGTTCTTCAAATATATTGAAGGAGTTTCTTTGCCCATAAGTGCGCCGAAGACGTATTCTTTTCAACAGCATTTGGTTCCAGTAAGATGCAGCAACTGCACACATAGTCAGGCAGGTTATGGCGGAGCTCTAACGAAAATTCCCAAACAAATTAATATCCAGAAACTCCACTTTCCACTGACGCCCAAGGTTACCTGATATGACTGCACATACTTTTTTCTATATAGTTACGTCAAGCAAGAGGTGTACAAAAGAAAACCAAGGAATTTGAGTGAATTGAAGCAGTCCATAAAAACAAAAATTAAGACGATCCCGACTTTAGCCCTTCAGGCCGCAATGAAAATTTTTCTGATTAGGTGTCGCATATGCCAATCAGTTATATAAAATAAAATTGAATTTGCTATATAATAAACAAAATAAATAAACGAAATACACTGATTAAAAAAATAATTGATTTATTATTGTAGCACAATTATTGCGCTACCCTGTACATTTCAAATGTGAATGCATAATTTAGCATAGCGCACTTTTGGACTGAAGCAACCAAATACCTTTCCTAGTTTGGTGAGCTGAATTCGAATGTGTAATTGTAAAATGTTTTTATTCGTTTTTTACATAAAAAAATCATTAGTTCAATTTAAAATTTTTTTTTATTATTGGTTCGGTTTTATGTATTAGCATGCTTTTGTCCCAAAACCCTTGATTATTTTATTCAATTTTCGTCAAATATTGGTGAGCACGCTCCCCTTGTTCGTCGCTCACCGCACCTAGATTTTATGGAAAAATCTAAATGCAAACGAAGAAAATGCATTTTGAGTGATGAATACCCAATTCGTGATAATTTTTCAATAATTCAGCAACAATTTGTCTGTTGCTTTCACTCTTATTGTTTCCAAAAAACTGTTCATCATTCAATAGCTTCCTGGTCTGAGGCCAACAACTATGCCTTCTTTGATTTTAGTATATGAAATTTTAGGAAAAACCTTTAACAAATATTTAAATGTTGCACCATCTTTGCCCAGAACCTTGGCAAAGTTCTTAAAAAGGCCCAATTTTATGTGCAGCGGCAGAAGAAGAACGTCATTTGGATCAATCAATCGGTTATTTGAAATGTGCTGTTTTCCTGGTGAATACTCAGTTCTTTTTGACCTCTCTTTTTTGACGTAACGATGACATGTAGAGCGACTATCCCATAGACAAAGGAAACAACAATATTTTGTGAAATATCCTTAGATACCAATCAACAAACCAATGACCTGAAACAGATAAAATTACCGACATTTACGATGGTCTATACTATATATAGGTATACAAAGAAATTTAAATCACACACCTTAAGGTCACCACAGATCTTCCATTTATTATTGTTGTCAAAATTTCAGTCATTGATTCGTAATTTTTCTTTGTATTAACGTCATGAGCAATTGGTATGGATGGTTTTCCATTCTCATTATGCAAAAGAAGAGCCTTTAAACTGCACTTAGAGCCATCATCCAATAATCTCCATTCAGTTTTGTCATATGGTTGGTTCAGTTTTTGAAAGTAACAATCAATATCAGTACAGTATAGAATAGAGTGTTTCTTTTCAAAAAATGCAGCCAATTCCAAGCTTCTATCTCTATAAACTGTTACTTTTGACCTAACTGCAAAATGTTTCCGCTGCTGCATGCGTGAAGCTAGTAATTCTGCGTCTTGCTTCGTTAAATGTAAATTCTGAATTAGATCACTCAGCTCAGTTTGAGTCACTAAATAGCGTTCATCATCAGCCTGATACAAAATACCGCTGCTGGCGAAAGATGTTTCGGACTCACTGCTCGTGGCACTGGAATCATTTGGTGGCAGTTGAACTCGTTTCGAAACCGATGGGACATTCCCGCAAGTAATATTTTGTAAATTTTTTATATTGAATTCAGCAACTTTTGTTAAACAGAAATAAACACCGGTTTGGTGGTTACTTGACTCTCCAAAGTACTGGAATTGAAAAATCGAAATACGTTTTCATGCCATTTTACCACTTGCATAAATCAGCTCCGGAACTATTGCATTACATTATCGGCGTCCAAGCTTAGTTCAAGTTTCTGACAGCAAAACCAAAATAATTTAAATATGCATATTTTAATGATTTGATTTTGTTTCCAACCAAATATTCACCACACACAAAGTAAATATGGCTTGAGTCAGTAACACACGATCTTCCGGACAAGCTAAAACGCTACTATTATGAAGATTTAGAATGAACGTGGGCCTCTGCCAAATTAATAATTGTGAAATTGTAGTGTCAGTATTGACTGTTTTACAGTATTGCCAGCATGGGATACAAAATGAACAAGACGTGATAGCCCAATTTTTATTGGGCTATTATTATAATATTTATTTCGAATTCAGCGCACCCAGATTAGTTAAAAAATGCTTCGTTTCTGCAGTCAATTTTTTCTATAAATTTGTAGATCAGTGTATTATATAAAGGGTGTCCCAACAAGAACTCAAGATTTAAATTTTAAATAAAATACAGATATTTCAAAAAAAGGTCGTGAAACTTTATTATATCGTAAAATAGACAGAATGAGGTTATGTAAAGTAGACAGAATGAGGTTATGTAAAGTAGACAGAATGAGGTTATGTATGAACAACACATGGGGCAGATGGCCGCCGCGGCTTTGCTGGCACACACGCGATATTTTAATGAAATTTTAAATGACCGTTTTGAACAAATGCTGCGATATTTCATTAATGCAGCGTCCAATTTCCCCTTTTAAGACTTGAGTCCTTGTCGGCTTATTCGCGTAAACCAACGACTTCAAAAAACCCCAAAGAAAAAAGTTTAATGGTGTTAAATCGCACGATCTAGGCGGCCAATTCTGGTCTCCAAAACGCGAAATAACACGACCGAGAAATGACTGATGCAGCAATTGAATTGTTTCTCTGGCTGTATGACATGTGGCGCCGTCTTGTTGAAACTACATGCCCTCCACATTCATTTCTTCAATTCCAGGCACGAAAAAACCAGTTATCATTTCACGATACTGAACACCATTGACTGTTTGTGCTTGACATGCCTCATTTTCATAAAAAAAAGGTCCAATAATTCCTTCAGCCCAAAATTCACACCACACAGTGACACGTTGAGGATGCATTTGCTTCTCGTGAATCACTCGAGGATTTTCCTCACCCCAAATGCGACAATTCTGCCTATTGACGAAGCCATCAAGATGGAAATGGGCCTCGTCACTGAAGATGGTTTTATCGGCAAAATCAGCATTTTCATGTTGTCTCTCTAATACCCAATTAATGAACTCCCTTCGCTGTCCACGGTCAGCTGGCTTCAGTTTCTGAGTCAATTGAACTTTGTATGCATGAAATGTAAATCTTTCGTTAAAATTCGCTGCATAGTGGATTTGGAGACACCAATTTGCTGAGCTCGGTGTCGAATTGAGTTGGATGGAGTTTGGGCGGCATCATCACGTACAGCTGCGCCATTTTCGGTCGATCGACCTGGTCGAAGGCGCGTTGTTGTCTTTACATCATTAACAGACCCAGTTTTGGCAAATTTATTCATTAATCTCTTTATAGTTGACTCTTTTGCTGCATTATTGTGACCCCAAATTGATCGCAATTTGCGAACTGTAGCCGCAAAACTTTCACCATTTTGGGAAAACAATTTCACAATGAGAATGCGTTGTTCATTCGTGTAGCGGTCCATTTTTACCAACCTCGTATCTTCTACTAGCAGACAATAACAATTGTTCAAATATCAAACAATGACACTTCGAATGGTGTCAAATTTAAATCTTGCGTTCTTGTTGGGATACCCTTTAAATATATAAATATATTATGTAGTACGAATTTTCAAACTAAAAAAGACAAATTGGAAGGAGAACCAAAAATATATTCCAGGAGATAGTAATATCGTACGGCCTGAAGTAAAGAAACTATTTATCATATCTTTCACTGTGCGATGTTAGGTTTATAGATTGTAGCATTTACCCGCAACGACTGCATGATGCATCATCATCATCAGCCGACCAACCTACTAGCCACGGGCATTTGAGAAGGCAACATTGTAAGGAAGTCCTTACAATCTTCAAACAGAGTGTGGTGGCGCTCGTAGATACACACTAACACGCACACGCAGCAGGACAACAAAGCGATACTTTATTATGGTAACATGTATCGTCGACTGTGCATAATTGCACACGGTCAATGTGTTTATGGCTAAGAGTTGCTAGATTCTTTACGATACGTACATGCAACCTGTGCATTGTAACGTACGCGTAAACCATCACATGCACACACACAAAGAGCCTAAATATTTTAGTACTTTTACGACGGCAGGAGATGAGAAGTTAGGAATGTGTATCGTCATTTTGCTCGGCAATATCTCGAAATAAAAGCATTCTTGTTAAAGGGCATTGTGCGTGGCATTTCCCAAAGTTGCCACAGAATGTTGCAGTATTTTTTCTATGCCGCCATTATTGTTGCTGTTGAGCATTTGATAAATTTGCCACTTGACTGCAATATCCACAGAAATTTAATAAATGATAGTTTTTTTCTCTCGTAAAACAAAAACAAAACAAAAAAAAAAAACTTGAATGTAATACAAGTGTAGTACGTATGTTGCAGCAACAAGCCTTGTTAGGGCTGCCACAGACCAGTTTGTTTCCTTTTTTTTTCTTTTGGCAACTGTTTTTTTATTTATTGTTATTGTTTTCTCTATGCTCAACATAATGAAACCAAATTTCTTTCGAGCGGGCTGTTGCTGAGGACAGCAACAAAAAACAAGCAATGGCCATTTCGTTGGGGGACATTTATATCCTTTTTGCATCCACACACATACACACACACAAGCACACACACAACAAGAACTTTGACAACTTTTGCAGGAAACAATAACAATGCAGGGCGGTCATTGCAATTGCTAAAGCCAGGATTCCGGATGTGTCCACATTTTTGAAAGTGGCGGTTTTGCTTCACATGAGAAAAATGCCATACAGGTCACCCGTTTTGGCACTGGGGGACCTTGAATTTGGTTGGTTGGCGTATGACATTTGCTTTTCATTTGCATATTTTAAACAAGAAAATGTGTATTTTATATCACAATGCGATTTCAAGGTTTCCACAGAATTTATAAGTGGTAAAATGAAAACTGAAATATACGTGTTGAATGAAGGCTGTACACCTTTGGGTTTAAACTTATTAAATGTGTAGTTTAAAAGTTTAGAAATTTTATGCAAAAGTGTTTTTAGATGCTAAAGAATATCTAAAAATTTAACAAAGAAATAAAATGAAAACCTTAGTAAAACTTTGAGATTAGAAAACGCGTTTAATTTCAGACATATTTATTTGTTAGAACTTCGAAATCAGTGCAAATTTTTAGTATTTTCAAAGCAACAGCTACTAGAAATACAAGCGATATTGTTTATTTCCAAGGTATGAAGCTGCGCTTAAGGGGATTCTGTCAATTTTGTTGTTTAGTATTCAATCATTGATGCTAAATCATCATGTCAAGGTATACGATTGAGTAGCAATGGAGTGTCAATTATAAAACTTTAATAACAAAATGAGTGTTCTTTTGTGGCAAAGATGATTAATGAAATCATCTTTAACAGCGAGACACATGCTTGTATGAAGGGTACTTTAACATACAAAATTTCCGGATTTGTGGTGATGCCGCTCTACACAAGGTTCATCAGGGCAATGCATCAAAAAAAGGTACTGTTTGGTGCCGATGTTAGTCTGGTGGCATCAATGATTCCTATTTTTTTTTTATATATAAACGGGTCTAGTGAAACCATCGTCAACAATTTCTTTTGGTCCCAATGGAACAATATGAACTTGAATGATATGGGGTTCTAGCAGGACATTGCTTTGTGCCACACAATAGACGCTGTGATAGCCATTCTGTACGAACGATTTGAGGGAATGGTTATCTCGTGTGTTGGGCGTCAAGATTCTTCTTCTTCTTAGGTGGCGGCTGGAAAATAATTCCAAGCACTTCGATCTTCTGTGCTTCTCCTCCAATTTGTCGCACTCAGCTTCGACAGTATTTCAAAAACTTGATCCTTCCAAAGGATTTTTGGTCGCCCTCTTCTGCGCCGTCTATCAAGTTCGTTGTCGAAAACTTTCCATGCCGGAACATTTGGGTCCATCCGCACAACATGACCCAGCCAACGCAATCGTTGTATATTAATGCGTTTCACCACGTCGATGTCAGCGTATAGCTCATACAGCCCGTTGTTCATGCGACGCTGATACTTTCCGTTAACGATCACGGGTCCATATATTTTCCGGAGTATTTTCCTCTCCAAAACTGCCACTACTGATGCATCCACTTGCGTAATAACCTGGATTCTGAGCCATATAAGAATACCTGTCTTCTTATATGGCACAGAATCCAGAACAACAACTAACATCATCTAGAGAGAGGGCTTTATCATTGAATCACTTGCTTAGCCCATAGTAACATCTGTTAACAAGCAATACTCTCCTCTTTATCTCCATGCTGACATCATTTGTTTTGTTTGCAGCTGAACCGAGGTAGATGAATTCTTCCATCAGCTCAAAATTATACATAGTTGTCAATATTCACACAGCGTCCCAAACGAGTAGACTCTTTGTTCGTTGAAACCAATATTTTTCTTTTGTCCTTGTCCCCATTTTCGCTGCCTCGTTGTCGATGCTTGAGAAGGCTGCAGTAACATCTCGCAGTTTTCTGCCAACGGTGTCTATGTCATCTGAATATGCGAGTAACATATGGCTTTTGTTAAAGATGGTACCAGACGTATTAACTGCAGCTTTCCTCCTAATTATCTCCAACAGTATGTTGAAGAGGTAGCACAATAGACTGTCCTCGTTCGGTGTAAAACGATTCGCTTAAATCTTTGCCTATCTTTACTGAAGACTTCGTGTCAGTCAGCGTCATCCTACAAAGACGTATAAGCTTCGCAGGAGTTCCAAACTCGTACATGGCTTCGTACAGTTTTTGCCGTATCTGGCAAAGGCAGCTTTATAATCGACGAAAAGATGGTACGTGTAGATCTGTTTTTATTGGGTCTTCTCCAGAATTTACCGTAATGTGAATATCTAGTCAGTTGTTGATTTACCAGGTCTAAAGCCACACTGATAAGGACCAATCAGGTCAGTTAGAAACGGCTTTAGTCTTTGACATACCACACTCGATAGGACCTTATAGGCAATGGGTAAAAGACTGATATCGCGATAGTTTGTACAAATACTTGGATCGCCTTTTTTAAAAACAGGACACCATCAAGATTATGCAATTTAAATACGGTAGACTTTTTCTTATATGGTTCTCTGAAGTCGCAGTTCTACGGCAATAAATAGCAATCGATCGATTTCTTCAAAGTTATCATAACCCAGGCTAACGTCCAAGTTCAGTCGGATCGAAGTCTTTAAAAATTTGAATTCTTGATCTCTGCCACTGTGCGAGGTCGCGTCTGGCATTTGAATAATGTTATATTCCACATATAATTTCATAATTTTAAATAAAAAAATTATTTCGCTAATAGCTCACACATAATTTGTTCTCTTCCATACTTACATATATTAACATTCATTACTGAATTACTAACTGATTGATCATTGATTAGGCGGCGTCTTTTTGGTGATAGTTAAAGTAGGAGGTGATTAGCCTGATTGACTCAAATGACACGATAACGCCGATGTGTTTTAGAGCAGTGGGTGACATTTCTTTGTGGAACTCAACTTTTTTACGAGGCTACTGGTGGAAGGCAGTACCAAACCTTGTATCGGATGCGGCGGCCTTATGAGCTTAAAACGTTTTATGGAAAAACGAAGTGAAAGTGAGAGACAGCCATGCGCCTGCAATGTTCGAATGATTTAAAGAAAAGACGCTACTACTCTCCTGCAGAAAGTTGCAAATTAGTATGTGGATTTGAAGTGGGTGGAAGGCTTATCAAAAAGTGGTTAGTTTTAGTTTAAAAAATAATATCATAATAATTAATAATAATAATAATTAAAATCTATTTCATTGCCTTCAAGCTATTTTCCCAGCACACTATATGCATCTCTGCCAACTATATTTCCAATCCGCGAAGCATGCCAAATAATCACCACCTCGTGCAGTCTTCAGAATGATCTGCATATCACGTTGAATCCCTTCAATCACATCTAACCCGTGTCCCCGGAGCGGTCTTTTGAATTTTGTCGAAAAATTTACACACAGCGAATGTAGTGCAATATGATGCATTATCGTGGTACAAAAAACCAACAGGTGTTTGCCCATAAATCCGGCCGTTTTTTGCAAATACTTACACGCAAAGGATCTATAACACCAAATAGTAATATATATGCAGATAGATTTGGAATCTCACTAGCAAAGCTAAGAATCAACCGTACTTGCCCATCTCTATTATTGAGCTAACGGAGTTCTGGTAACCTATTAATTTTGAGGGATATATATAAAAGTAAGATTTTGTCACTAACTTGGCTAATTTATTTTAATCGAAACGCCCAAAGTGCGAGAAAATATTTCAGACTATAGGAATTCACTTTTTTAAGTAAAAATTAACCGAGCTCTGTTAATTCAATAACAAGGTCGGCAAACAGTTGGCTGTTGGCTTTGCTAATTAGGAACCGAATCTATCTTCACGCATATCAAATAATATTCCTTGTTTACAGTGTGTCCGGGTGGAAGAACCTCCATAATGACTGATATTATGATAATCGAAGATATTTGTTAGTGTGGCCTTTATTTTTGAACTACTTTGGTGCAATTTTTTCGAACCTGCTTCAACTTTGGTTCGATGTTCACCCGTTTGGTCCACTGTTTCCGGATCATAAACGTAGATCCAATTTGTATCGTCCGTAATAATGCATTATATTACGTGTTGGTGTAGGGTCACTGTAGTGTTTATCAGGCCAACATTTTCACCATCAAGGATGTAACAGAATCGCTGAGATACAACGTCCTTATCACGGTGGATATTAACATATTCTGTGACAGTCAAACTGCCATTAAATCCCTGGATTCTGTCTTCCTGAACTCAACATCTGGCCTAAAATGCCGCAGAACTTTTAACGAGATGGCTCAGCATGTCAATATTCACCTTATGTGGGTGCCGAGCCACTGCATTCACCTTATATGGGAACTGGAGAGCAGACGAGCTGGCAACGTTAGGGACAACCTTACTGACTCCAGTCGAGTTGGAGTCCGTGGGCATGCCTCTAGCCACTTGCAAGCTCCTACTGCGAGATAGAACATATTTAGCAGCAAATGGTAAGTGGGCGTCTGTCCGAGGCTGTAATCAATCCAGACAGATGCGGCCTCGCCCAGATCTGAAACGTTCACACACACTGCTATCGCTATCACGACCCGAAGTCCCAGTATTTGTATCCATCATGACAGGAAATGGAAGACATGTATGTAGTCATACTGAGGATTGCGACTAGTAACTTCTGCAGGGGATGAAGGGAAGGAGGAGTACATGTAACGCCTTCTCTGTAGTTGCCCGCCCTGGATAACAGGCGGGGATCAGCACTGGGTTCTTATTTCTTTAGAGACCTAGGAGATCTGGGCGATATAGATGTTTTCCGAATTTGAGACGCTCAGGATGGTTCAACGGGGGAACCTAGGGACACCCAAATATCTAGTTTCCCTGGTATCACATTGGACTATACAGTTTAAGCGAGTTTGTCCATTCAAACTGCCACACTGACCTAACCTAACCTACATGTTGGTAGCTGGAACACAGATATTCACAGATTTTAACGTGATGGTTTTTTCCAAAGAATTTGGTGGTTTTGATGCCAATCGAGATTTGACGTATTTGTGGCTTACAAATAATCATAAAATGAAGTTGTCTCATCTTTTTGGATTGCCAATATCATTGACAATATGCTAATTGTCAGACGACGCTTTGGGCGCCAATAATCAAATTTGTTGAAGGTAACGTTCATCGAAATAGGCTAATATTCGTCCGAGATGCTCCGCGTCTTTAGTTCGTACTTGCCCTTCTTTGAACGGTTAGTGCCAGATGTAATCATTTCTTTCCGATAAAGGGTATTCGGCGAAGACTTTCTGTAACACATGTAAACGTTTTTGCCGCACAGATTTCACTTCGTAAACAAGATTTAATGCGGTTTATTTGCTTGATAAAATCAAACTTTGTAAAAATCACAGAATCGTACAACTACGTAGGAACTGAAATTTCAATCACGTGGTTGATGTGAATTAGTTGATATTATTTAATTAATTGTACACAAAATTCACAATTTAACTACGAGCGTAATTAATATTAACGATCCAATAATAAATGATGTAAAACAACCATTTAGTAGTAGCTAACAACCAATCCTTTTCTTTCTTGAATATGAAAACTTGTTTAGAAATTGTATTATATTATTCTATCAATTTCTTTTTCAGGATTATTGAAGCCTTCTCCAAAGTCAATCATGGTGAGTAATTTGCACGAAATCAATTTTATATGCCTACAAATACAGTAACTAATTATACAGTTTCATACCAAAAGTCTCTTAAGAAATTCTTTTCTATATGACGATTTTCTTCTTAACAACTAGTTTTGGATGACAGTCTCTATGTTTTAGATTTCAGAGGAATCATTTGGTAAATTTCTTGAAGACAATATATGGCAAAGATATTATATGGCAAAATCAATTGCTAGGCAGCTTTAATATTGAAACATATCGTAGAAGTGTCTTGAAGTTTTTTAAGTTTTTTTATAAATGAAGGTGTCCCCTCCGAAGACATTATTTATTATACAGGGTGGGCCATAAGGGTGTTGGCGGTTTAAATCTTCAATTTCTCGGTAACGCGCGGCGCAGGGTGGCGGGGGGATATGTTGTTCGCTGCGCCGCTTCCAGGAAATTTAGTCGCCATGAAGCCGTACACGAGAGTGCAGCATGCATTTTGTGTCCGAGCGTATTACGAAAACAATAAATCAGTGATTACTGCACGACGTTCGTATCGGCATGAACACGGTTTACACGATTTAAGTGAAGTTCCAAGCGCCAATGTGATACGAAAATGGATCAGAATGTTCGAAACAACCAGCTCAACAGTACCAATTACGGTTCGTGGTCGCCCAGTTTCTGCAAGATCAGCCGAAATCCGCAACAGTCAACACGTAACAGAAGTCAGTCTTTGGATGTCAAAAGAACAGCTTTACGACGAATTTTGAAACGTGATTTGCATTTGAAGGCTTATAAGATTCAGATAGTCCAAGAATTAAAACCCGATGATGCCAATAACCGACTTAACTTTGTCAAGTTTTCCTGGAAAACTCATTTCGAAAACGGGGGATATTGAATGGCCCCCACGTAGCCCTGATCTCTACATGCGATTATTTTCTATGGGGCTACCTCAAATCGGTAGTCTAATAATCCGACCAATTTAGAGCAGTTGAAGAGAAACATTATTCAGGAAAGTAACAAAATACCGAGAACAACTTTTCAACGAGTTTTCCAAAATTTGCGACTTCGGTTCCAAGAGTGTCAAGCAGCCGAGGGAAGCCATTTGGACAACATTATTTTTAAGTCTTAAAAATTCCCATGCTTCTACTTTTTTAAAATACAAATATATTTTTCTTATGTCTCTTGGTTTTTTTAAATTGAATATTTAAACCGCCAACACCCTTATGGCCCACCCTGTATAAAGAACGATGTTTGGAAACGCCTGTTTTAAGCATTAATGTTTCCATCCATGGCATTTATAGGAAGCGTGTTTTCCAAGCGGTTCTTAGAGGTAAACACTT
>JAHXMU010000651.1:17387-27769 GCA_019455685.1 Philornis downsi | reverse complement strand
ATTATATAACAATATTTCTTCAAAAAACTCTTTAGCAACATGTCTTTTTTCAATGGGAGACGTTTTACATATAGATAGTTGTTTTGGAAGACACCTTTCCTATGTCACGAAAGAAACTTTTCTTATAGAAAAGTTTCATGAAGGATACATTTTATATAGAAGATTGTCATGGAGGATGCTTTTCCTTTAGAATAGTGTCATTTCCAACAGATTTCTAATAGAAGAGTGTCATAAAAGATAATTTTCTTATAGAACAGTGTAATAGAAAGCACTGTTCACATAGAAATTGTCACGGGACCCACTTTTCGCATAAACAAGTATCACCTTTTACAAACAAAAGAATCATGGAAGAAACTGATAAAAAAAAATGCCGTCGAAGACAGATTTTCAACAAAATATATTTGGAAGACCCTTTTTATTCACAAACATAATTTGCTAAAAACATTCTGTGAACGAAAACGATTTGGGCGATAATTTTCATACTAAAAATGGCTCTCACTTTGATTAATGTCTTGGTACACACTTTTCATTTAGAAACCGACATTGTTGTTAAAGAAAAGTGTCTGTTTCACATAATTAGGTTTCGTCTAGGAAATGTCTTTATATGAAAAATGTCTTTCAAGTCAATTTTTCATGTGAAAACTAACTTTCTAGGCTCTCAAACACATAAAAAATATTTCCAAGACACGTTTACATATACATATAAAAAAAACGTTTTTGAAACATTTCTAAATATGAAAAGTTTGCCTTAAGTCACTTATTTATGTTAAACGCGACTTCTTAGATGCGTCCTCTTAGAATTTAATCTTACTTAAACAATTACTATGTGAATTGGTCAAAAATTAATATGTAGATTTGTAGTGGGTAAGAGACTTATTTTTGCATCCAAAAGGAGTGACCAGTTTATGTTTAGAAAGAAAACTTGATTTTTTCCTATTTATTTCATCGCCTTTAATATCCTTTCCAATCTGCGGAGCACGCCAGATAGTGACCTTCCGCTATGGCTTTCAAAGCGCGCAGCAGTTTACGTTGAATCTCTCCAAACGAATCAAAATGGTGTTCCCGGAGCGACACTGTGGTGCAATAAGACGCATTATCATGGTGTAATGCTTATAAATCGGGAATCCCATAACATACAGGGTGGCGCAATAGAACCTGCATATTGCATCATCTTTTTTTGCGGGGTAGAAAAGGCGCGGGCGGCGGGGTGCCTACATCGTTAGGTTGGCGGGCTCATGGAGTTTTAGTCGCTATGAATCACTTCGACGGGAAGCGTCTCGTTCATATATTGCTACTAGGTGACTATATTGTGCTGAATATGGTTCAACATTTAAGCCACAAGCAAATGGTCGTCCAAGAACATCTAGTACCGAAGACAATGTTGAGAGAGTTATGGAGTCACTACGAGGAAATCACAAATGTCGACTCGCAAGAGATCATCTGTCTTACAATTATCGCGACGAAGTTTGCAACGAATGTTAACATTGGATCTTAAACTGCAACCATATAAGCTGCAATTAACACAAGAATTGAAAGAGTCTGACTTCATAGCAAGGCTCGCATTTGCTAATGAAATGCTTAATCGATTTTCCAATTTTGACAATATCCTTTTCTCTGACGAGGCTCATTTCCTTACGAATGGGTTCGTAAACCATCAAAATTGTCGTTACTGGAACAGTGAAAATCCAAAAATCAAACACCAGAAACCATTGCATAGTCCTAAAGTGATAGTATGGGCAGCAATCTCTGGCAGAGGAATAATTGGTCTTTTTTTTCTTCGAAAATGTGCGGTGCCAAAACGTCACGATTAATACGGAACGCCATGTTGAGATGTTGGACCGATTTTTGGCTCCAGAAATTGAAAGCTCAAGAATAGTGAATTCCAGAACTTGGTTCCAACAAGATGGAGCTACCTGCCACACATAAAATGACTCCATGGCGGTGGTGAAGCAGATGTTCCCTGGCAGACTGATTTCGAAAAGAGGTGATATCCCATGGCCCCCACGTAGTCCAGACTTGACGCCTCTTGACTTTTTTTTTGTGGGGATACCTCAAACACAAAGTCTACAGTAATAATCCAAGAAACATCGTTCAGCTCAAGGAGAATATCCGTGGTGAAATGACAGCAATTACACCAGTATTACTGAAGAAAGTTATCAATAATTTTCGTTTGCGGTTAGAGGAGTACTGTCGTAGAGAGGATCACCATTTAGATGATATTATTTTTAAAAAATAAACTCCATTTATTACTCTACAATGCCTTAGATTTATTTTAACCATACCTTTTGTATTTATTTTTTAATATATTTTTTAAATATGCACGTTCTATTGCGCCACCCTGTATCTTAATAGGATGGCATAGACTGGCACACTAAGTATTAAGTAATGATTTCAATGAGGTGTTTCATAGCAAAATAAGGATTTAGGCGTCCACTCTGTCAGCCGGCTTCCTTGATGATTTTTTGAAGAAAGTTACACTTGGCGTAGTTAGCACCATCCTTTGCAAAAGCCTATTTGCGCATGCCGATGAAATGAAATTACCATTTAATTTGGCAGAATACTGGGAGATGTTACAGCAGTCTTCTTTAGAATTGAGAAGAAATTAGCAAAAATGTGGCTGGTAGTAAATGCGAATAAAGCCAAGTCTTTTTTTTCCAACGAACAAGGATACTGCTCGTGGGGGACGCTATGTAAACGTTTATAACTATGAATTTCAAATGGTGCATGAGTTCAACGAACTCGGCTACGTGGTGAATAAGACTAATGATGCCTGTATGGAGATTAAGGAAAGAGAAACACTTGCGAGCAGATGCGATTTAATAATAGAGAAGTCTCTGTTTGCTTTCTTTTCAACATAAAAAGACCTGCGTAACTCAAACATATACGAAATTTATGGTCTGCCATTTGCCATAGATGTCTGTCATAGTGTTGGCATTATTGAAAAGAAATGTTTTTCTGATTCGAAATACCAGCATAGTTAAACTTAAAAACGAGCCTTACCTTTTAAACAACGTATTATATAAGTATGATATAATTCAATTGTTTACTCTCTATATGTGCAAACTTGTTAACGCTTCTTTTCAGGCAATTCAGTGAGCCACTGTTGCGCTCTATACTAAATCGATACCACAAAAAAATCTGTACACTCAATTCAATTCATATTCATATATAAACGACCTTCACACAATTATTAATCGCTTACGTAAACCGTTCTAAATACATCATTCCTCGCATAATCGAATTTTTCATTTTTGATGAGTGATTTTTCATCGAACTTTTTGGAGTATTTTAACAAATATTGTAAATTCCTATTGTGCATAACTGTAATTGCTGTTTCCATTCCCCACCGCAGTGGTTTTCAATCAATTTTATATTACATGAACTGCAATCAATTAAAAACATTTAAGCCCTCCTGGCAATACAACATATACATAAATACAAATATGTTTATTCCGTATAAGTACAGGGTGGCGAATGAGTTATGCTACTGCCTACAGTAAGCTGTAAATGGAGATTATTATTTAAAAATGTTGGAGGAGTTTTTATTACCCAGAAATGTGCCGATGACGTATCCGTTTCAACAGCATTTTGGTTCCAGCAAGATGCTGCAACTGTACATATAACCAGACCGGTTATGGCGGAGCTCTTAAGAAAATTCCGAAACAAATTAATGTCCAGAAACTCCACTTTCCATTGACCATCAAGGTCACCTGACCTGACTGCACCATACTTTTTTTCGCAGAGTTATGTCAAGCAAGAGGTATGCAAAATAAAACCAATGAATTTGCCTGAATTGAAGCAGTCCATTAAAACAATAATTTAGGTAATCCCGAATTTAGTCCTTCAGGCCGCATTGAAAAATTTTCTGATATCCTGAATGAGCATGGAGATCATTTACTGTCTATCATCTTCAAAATCAATTAGTTATATAAAACAAATAAATTCACAATAATTATAAAAAATAATTATTGTGAATTTATATATATAAATAATAAATATAAATAATAATTATTATGAATTTACTATACGAGGTTTGATAAAAAAATAATCGTTATTTTCAATTTTTTCCAAAAAGTAGTTATTTATTCATTAATTTCTCTTATATTTCCTTTAAAGTAGTCCTCCTCAGATATAATACACTGCGCCAGCGTTTCTTCTAATCCTCGAAAAACTTCTAAACCACGCTTTTTGGTATTGCCAACAGCTCCTGTCTCGATTTTTCTTTTATCTCCTCAATCGTAGCAAAACGCGTTCCTTTCATCGGTGTCTTCAGTTTTGGGAAGAGGAAAAAATCAGCGGGGGCCAAGTCCGGTGGTTGAGGCATGCTTACAGTTTTGTTTTTGGCTAAAAACTCACACACATGCATCGATGTGTGAGCTGGTGCGTTATCATGGTGCAACATCCATGATTGGGGTTTCCACAATTCTGTGCGTTTCTGACAAATTGCTTTGCGCAAACGGCGCATAACTTCAAGGTAGTAGTCCTTATTGGCCGTACGACCTTGTGGCAAGATTTCGCGATGCACCATGCCATTGCAATCGAAGAAAACAGTGAGCAAAACCTTCACATTTGACCGAACTTGACGTGCTTTTTTCGGTCTTGGCTCTTTTGGACGCTTCCATTGGGATGACTGGGCTTTGGTTTCAATGTCATAGCCATATACCCATGATTCGTCACCTGTTATGACCTTTTTGAGGAAATCTGGATCGTCGTTGACGACGTCCAACACCTCCTGAGCGATGTCTATGACGTTGTTTTTGCTCAAAATTTAACAATTTTGAAACAATCTTCGTTGCCGCACGTTTCATGCCTAAGACATCCGTAAAAATTGCTTGGTATGAGCCGAACGATATGCCAACATCATCAGCAACCTCTCTAATAATATTCGACGATTATCCAAAATCATTTTCTTCACTGCTTCAGTGTTTCATCGGTTGTTGACGTGCTCGGGCGACCAGGACGAGCATCGCCATTGACATCTTCTCGGCCTTCCTTAAACCGGTTAATTGAACTTGTGTTCTGCTCATAGTAGACTCGCCAAACGCCACAGTCAACATTTCAAATATCCTTGCACATTTAATTTCATTTTTTACACAAAACTTAATACAGTTTCTTTGATCCGTTTTTTCGAATAGTAAAAAAATCGAAGATCACACCAAAACAAGACTAACCTTTTTATCTGTCAAAAACAAACTGACAATCCAAAATGGCTGATATTGTCAACATATATAACAGACATGTGTACCAACATAACGGAAAAAAGAAATGCGAAAATCGAACATAAATAACTCACGAAATTTAAAAAAAAAAAAAACGTTTTTTTTTGATCACATCTCGTACAATAAAAAAGAAAAATATAATAAATGAAATACTTGGACCTTGTCATTATGTACGAGATACAATGGCATTATAATAACCGCCCCTGGACTAAGAGCAGCAGCGAATTATTTTGAGGTAATTTTTGACCACTTTTTCGCACATTTCGGCGGTATCTCGGCGATAACTTGACAAACGTTGGTTGGTTTTCAAATGCAAACACGGTCTTCGACGTAGCCCTACAATAAAAAATCTAACGACGTCAAATCGCATGATCTTGGTGACCAATTCATCATCGTGAAATTACGCTTTCTAAAAACTTCTCATGCAATTAAACCAACCGTCTTGTTAAAACCACATACGTATCGTCCAGTTTATAATCTTCAATTGCTGGCTGTAGAGAGGTAGAATATCCGGCTCGAAAGACCATGTACATAGGTGATGATAGATTGAAGGAGATGAATAATAAGATGGCAACGGGAGTAGCGGGGAATCCTCTAATTAATGTGATACCACTCTCGTAGTAGTTGTGGAATTAAAATGTTGGACTGTATTGTGATTTATCTAATAGCGATGGCCGTTAGGAGGATCGATTTCGTAGTTGGTTTCTACCAGAGAACTGAAAACTAGAACTTGTAATTTGAATCATATAATTTCACATGACCGTGAAGAAATTACAAGTGGAGATAAATAAAAGATGAGAATTAGAATTAGTGCCGATCCAAAGGAGATTTATTCAGGCAACGAGTTATGCTTACCAGTTGAGATCTGATTTATAAATGATTTTTTCTCCGAAAACAGTTAATTTTATATGTTATAATTCAGAATTCAGTTAAATTTAGTACACATATTCTCACTCAATGGAGTTAAGTAAACACTTCATGAGCAAAAATTTGATTTCATTAGCAATGCTATCGATACAAAAGTACATTTTACTGTACAAAGAAAAAGGTTAATTTTGATATATATTAAATGGTAAATTCAAATACATATAACCTTAAAATTATGGCTAAAGTGTTGAAGTTTAGACACAGGCTAACAAATGTCGGTTATCATACGGCCATAGAGCTATGAATTGGATTTCGGATTATCCGCCACACTTTCACTAACAGAAGTGATATTTTCGGCGGTGCATACATTGCGATGATGCATAGGCTTAACAACATCTGTAACGCTTCCAGTCTCTTCAAATTTCTTTATAATCTTGCCAATTTCTTGCACAGTAAGTCGATTATGAAACTAAAATCACCCTGTAATGCACGAAATGCGCCTACGTTTGAATCACCACTTTTGTTGCAAGTTTTAACTATTTTTACATACGACTATACATTACGAGTATATATATTATATATAGGTATATACATATATATTATATATTGTTAAACGATTCATATTCGTAAATGGCAAACCTTTCACGAAATAAATAACACTTCAGATGACAGGTATTTAACAGCTGACAGCCTTACTAGACCGATTAGATTGATTAAAAAAAAAAGTCATTTGAATTTCTTATTGTAGCACAATTGGTGTGCCACCCTGCACGTATGTATTCACGAAAAGGCAGCGACTGCAAACTTCAGCAAATAACAAAGAGTGGTAGCTACAATTATAATGCCTGGGAGTTCATGGCATTTAAAATTTATTATATATGTATATAGAAAACTTTTGCACTAATTTATACTGTAAATGTTTGATATGGCCAAATGGCAATTTTATTGCAACTCGTTAGACTGAAAATTGCACTATGATTGTGTGGAATGATGATCGGCCATTAGAATTCCCTCCGCACATGTAAAAGCTGAGCCAACGAATCATGCACATCCATGAATGATGGTAATCAATTTTGTATTTTAAGGGAATATTAAGAATCAATATCGAAATCAATAACTCCAATAATTGTATGCCGCAGGAAGACATGGAGAAATATCTGGAATGCTATCGAAATGTGTTTGAATGCTTGTAAAATTTTAATTTACACATGCAACAAACTTCTATATATGTATATTATATCATGGTGCATTTATCTTAAACTATGAACAAAAGAAAATATTATTTAAAATTTGGTTAGAGGATTACCAATTATCGTAGTGAATGGTTAGTATGAACAGCATCCTTTTACAACAAGATTATGAAGAGGAAGAGAATGTGCATTTCTATTGCACAGAAGTGATTCATATAATGGATGATGTAACACCGAATCATGATGAATTGAAAATAGTCACCGCTTAGGGCAATACAAAATTAATTATCGATAGCTGCTTCCCTTGGTGTGACGAATTGGAGGAGAAGAGCAGAAGATCGAAGCGCTTGGAATTATTTTCTACGGATAATTATTTTCGAATAATTTAGGCTGTCTCTTGCAGTAGCTACATAAGAAGAAGAAGCTTTTCCTCTTGCAAATGATATATGACAACTTTGAATTCGGTGTATTTTTATTATATATATTTTGGCCATATAATGCCATCTGGCAAGACTATCCGCTGCTAAACAGCTATCATATGTGGTGTTATCTGTTTAGTGAAAGGTTCAGCATAACAATTTCAAAATTGCAACAGAGTTTTTTCGCAATTCTGCAAAAAAAAAAAAAAAAAAAAACTTGATAGAAACTGCTCAAATAACTACCAGTTACTAGAATAGTTAAAATAATTTATTAAAATTAAGTATGGATTTCTTTAATTATGCAACTTTGAAAACTTTTCGGCAAATTCTAGGAAAGATTCTAGGAGAAAATATGAACACATACCAGGTATGGATGGTAGCAGTAGCTTGAACCAAAGCATTTTGGTGAAAAGTGGCAACCTTGTAAAACATATGTTTTAAGTTTCAAGGCTCTACGTTGTTTAATGTTTTTATATGAGCCATCAAAAGTAAACGATCTCTGTAAATTTGTAAACATGGAAAAATTTCTCACTGTTGTGCAATTGAATATTTTCATTTGAAAGGTCTCAGCCCAAGTAATATTAAAGTCGAGCTATATTCAACTCTGAGAGAGTCTGCTTTTTGGTTTACGACTGTAAAATATTGAGTAGCAGAGTTTAAACGAGGTCGTACAAGTTGCCAGGACAGAAACCGTAGAGGCCGCTAGACACGGTTAAGAAGATGCACAAAATGGTATTGGATGATCTTCGGCTGAAGGTGCTTGAGCTAAGTGAAATGATAGACATTTAAGAAAGTGCTATACATTGTATATCGACCCAAGACCTGAAGATAAGAAAGCGGTGTGCTAAATGGTTGCCGCGCTTGCTTTCAATACAGCAAAAAAGCGTCGTGAGGATGCTTCAATAGAGTCTTTGGCGAAATTTCACTGCAATAAAGCCGAATTTTAGCATCAATTTAGATGCTATGCGTAGATGGCGCATGGGTCCAGCACTTCACACCTGAGGCAAAGGAACAGTCATAGCAGTAGACTGTAATGGGAGAATTGTGTCCAAAGAAGGCGAAAACGGTTCCATCTACAGGCAAGGTCATGGCGTCTGTTTGTTTTTTTTTTTTGGGATGCGTATGGGATTATTTTTATTGGTTATCTTCAGAAGGGGAAAACCATCAACAGCGAATATTATGCTAATTTATTGTCTCGTTTAGGTGATGAAACTATGGAAAAAGGCGCATTTGACGAAAAAGAAAGTTCACACATCCAATATTTGATGACCAAAATTAATGAATTAAAGTTCGAATTGTTTAATCACGCATCTTAGTCGCTAGATTTAGCTCCTTCGGACTATTTTCTATTTTCAACTTAACTTGGTGGTAAAATATTTGCCAACAATGAAGAGGTGGAATCTGTGTTTGATGGTTATTTAAAGAAATTATCAGTTCTTACTATAAACAGGGTATAGAAGCTATTGAATATCGCTCGAAAAAATGTAACTAGCTAAAGGAAGAGTATGTTGAAAAATAAAGAAAATGTTTCTAATTTTTTTGTGTTTTTTGTTAGGTCGGCTAGCCTTCGTATCACATATTCTCCGACTATACAGATACCTTCGCCAGTCCGATGCGGTAACAGTTCTGTGAAGCCATGGGCGAGTTTCATATTCGAAGCCTACATAACTTAGTAGGATGGCATCGACTGTCACTAAGTTTTTAGTAAAGATCTTAGTGAGCCATTTTTTACTAAGCGAGGATTTGTGCTCCCTTCCTGACAGGCGACTTCTTCTACGTGGTTTTGAAGATGGTTATGAGAAAAGCTTGGTACTGTCTATACACTCTTATTGCCTGTCTGCAGACTAGAGGAACACTTGCGAGCAGATTTTAGCAAGGGCTTAGTAAGCGATTTAATTACAAAGCCCTCTCTCGACGAACAAAAATTCAACTGTACTAGATTCTTGTCCTCCATATCTTGCTTTATGTCACGAAATCCCGAGTTTTGATACAACCAGATGAATCAGTTCTTGGAGTCTTCGAGGGAAAATTAGTCCGTGAAATATATGGACACATAATTGTTAAGGGAGACTATCGATACTGTGTGGTGTGGTGGTCGATGTGGTCAAGTGCTTAAAAATATAACGATGGTGTTAGCTATGCTACGTTACTAAAGTGAAAAGAAGCGGAGAAGACATTTCCAATACAGTTCTAAAATCAAGTATATATAATTAAAAACAGGTGAAATATTTAAAATTTCATAAAAAACAAACAAATTGCAATATCCTAAAATGTTAAATTTGTAATTTTAACATTTTAATTTTTAAAATTTTAATTTAAAAAATTTTAATTCTTAAATTTGATTCTGTGCTAGAGATTTTTCAATTCTTGAATTTTTTTGTGCGAATTTTTTTTTAATATTAAAAATGAAGTTTTAAAATTGTAAATTTTAATTTTTAAAATATAATATAGTAATATTTTTAATTTTTTAATTTTGATTTTTTTAAAACTAAAATTAAAAATTTTAATTTTTAAAATTAAAATTAAATTAAAATTATAATTAAAACTTAAAAAAAAATTTAAATTTTAATTTTTAAATTAAAATTAAATTATTAACATTAAAATATTAAATAGAAACTAATTAAAAATTACTTAATTTTGCATAATATTTTAACAATTTGAAATTAGAATTGTAAAACTACAATTTT